>BMAO01016940.1:0-17157 GCA_019973975.1 Trichonephila clavata | reverse complement strand
CTGTGAAGGACAAATGCTAATTTATACATTTAATGTACAAATTAATTAAAAGTTCGATTAAAAAATTTGTGTTAGGTAATATAAGCTTCACAGTAATGTATCCGACCACCCTAAAATTGTGAATTTTGCCAAAAATTCACAAATTCGTCTTATGATTTTATTTTATGGGCCATCTTATTAGCTTTATAAAAAAAAACCAAGTGTATTATTTTCCGTTCACTAGAACAAAAACTACAAGCGTTTTAGTAAGAGCAGGTACCATTATTTTAAGCAAGATGTCACACATTAAAACGCGTTTTACTCGAAATGTGATTTTTTGAAAATAATCAAACGGGATCAACGATAGCTAAAAAAGTTTTCAACATAATTAACTGAAATTTTTTCTGTAAGTTCTGTATAATAGTAGAATTGTTTTAACATTCAGATTTATCAATCACTCTTTTATTACAAAATTTACAGTCCCTTATGTGAATATAATCACTGTTTTTTTTAAGCAGTTTAATATAGTAACTGAGATAAAGTTCTCTAGTTTTTAAAAAAAATTAAAATATCTGTTATCATGAAGGTCATTTCGACAATGAATAACATAGCAACACATAAGAATTGAAAAATTGTAAATCTGTTCATAAACCTTTGGTACAGAATGGACCACGTTTATGTTATTTTTTTCAATTTTTACCCTTTTTTCCCATTTTAGTTATAATAATTTATTTTTCTCTTCTGAATTTTAGCAAATTTTTTTTCAAATGTACTAAAAAATTCTAAAAACAACAAAAAAAAATCCACATATCTCCATTTTTTTTTAAAAAAAAAAGTTGCCGTGACCAGTCGGATACCTTAAATATATTTCAAAAAATCATCAGAAATAGTTCATTTGCAGGTTAGAAATTATGTTCAAATTCTTAGTAGTTCGATTTTCAAGCTTGTCCCACTAGACCTTTATCAATGTAGTCAAAGAAAAAATGTTATAAATTGTGTTGCGTAACATTAAATCTAATTTTCTTGACAATAAAACCTTCTTCATTGAGGAAATATAATAATATCAATATCATTGCTTATTCTGTCCAAATTAGGTTTATGAAGAAGAATTAAACCCAATGAAATGTGTTTAATTTTCAACAAACTGTTAATCTTACTTCGCTTAGATACAGCTTAAAATTAATTGGCAGAATAAACATGTTTACATTAAGGTATCCGACAGGTTGCGACAACTTTTTTAAAAGAAAGAGATATGGGGATTTTTGTTTGTTTGTTATTTTTAGATTTGTTTAGTGCATTTTAAGAAAAATGTGCTAAAATTAAGAAGAGGAAAAGAATTTTTTTATTACTAAAATGGAAAAAAATTGGTAAAAATTGACAAAAAATAGCATAAACGTGGCCCAAAAGTTGCAACTGCACCAAAAGTTTATGAAGAATTTTTCAATCTAATGTGTTGCTATACAATTCAATTTTGAAATGACCTTCAGGATAAGAGATATTTATTTTTTTTACAAAAACTAGAGCACTTTATCTTGGTTACTATATGAAAATGCTTAACAAGACAGTGATTATATTCACATAAGGGACTGTAAATTTTGTAATAAAACAGTGATGTATAAATCTGAATGTTAAAACAATTCCTCTTTTCTTCAGAACTTACAGAAAAAATTTCAGTTATTTATGTTCAAAACCGTTTTAGCAATCGCTGACCACGTTTGATTATTTTCAAAAAATCACATTTCGAGTAAAACGCGTTTTAAAGTATGACATCTTGCTTAAAGTAATGGCATCTGCTTTTACTAAAACACTTGTAGTTTTTGTTCTAGTAAACGGAAAATGATAAACTTGGTACTTTTATAAAGCTAATAAGATGACCCATAAAATAAAATCATAAAAAAAATTGTCAATTTTTGGCAAAATTCACACAGTTTTAGGGTAGTAAAAAACCTTAATGTCAATGAAAAATTACGCCATGTGATATAAGAAAAATGTATTTTACCATAAAATGTTCACAACTTTTTGTAAGAATTATGCAAATAAAAATTAGTTTTTAAAAATTTATTATAAATTATATTCTATTTAGGTAAATCTAAGGAAACATGTGTATAACAAATTTTTTGTTAAATTATTATTTACTTTGAGGCAAAATTGCTATTCGTTTAAAATTATTTATAGTGAGAACATTCATTTGAAAAAAATATTTTTAATTTTTGGTTTTACTACTTTTTTCATACATGGTTTATCCTCACTAAAAATATTATAATTGCTATAATAGATGAATTTATGCTTTTAAAACTTAACCCGTGCGAAGAACGGGCATTTCAGCTAGTTTATTATAAGACAAATAATCTTCATAAAATGTTTTCGAATATTTTGGCTAAGATATCTTAATTTATAGTGTGGCTAAGAAGAATATAAATAGTAAGCAAATTTGTAAGAAAGTAGACTGAGATGGGTATGCTCTAGTTGATACCGGAGTCAAATTAACCATATTTTATACTTTTTCTTTCTTAATTTTTAGTATGTTCTTGGTTTATAGAAAAGTTATGAAAATTTTCATGAAGTAATTCTTAATCTGTAAAGTTCAATTTATTTTTTAAGAAATATCTTGCGTTAAAGAATTGTCTTAGTTTTTGACATAAAACTCAGTTTATAACATAAAAATTGAGTTAATGTATTAGAGTGATGCATGTATTTTGTACGTTTGATTGATTGATTGATTTTTTTTATTAGCTTCACAACCCGCAAATCATTTGGGCCGCAGTAACTTTTGATAAAAAATTAAGTATTTCAAGCTATTTTACTGAATTATATTATTTTAGAATGATTTACAACTATTCTTAGTCATAGAGGGTGTCCCGATTTCCAAGTCAAGCAGGCACAGGGTGAAAAGGGAGAGGGTCATATCAATTCTCGTTAAATTAAAAAGAATCCATATCGTTTGGTAAGTTACGACTAGCATACTTTTGAAAATGGGGAAAATTAACACCCTCCATCATACCATTACATACAGTGATCACCCATTTCACAATTTTAAAGTAACTTTTTTTCAATAACGCGTTCTTATTTAGCTTTGCTATTAATCACAATCATAAATCGAACAAAAAACTTCATCGGCTTACAAGGGCATGACTAATGAAATTAATTTTGAGACGAGACATGGTATAATATTAGTATTCCATTAGGGTATTCAACCCTCAATGTATTAGCGCCGAACGGCCAGTCAATTCGGAGAAAATAGCCTTCGAAATTCATGCTTAGCTTATATACAATTAATTTCTAAATATTTTCAGCGACGCAGTAGCTCAACTGGTAAAGCACCTGCTTTCTACACGAACGGCTAGGGTTCTAGTTGCGCGGTGAACTTTTTCACCCAATTCGTTTAATTATTTTTATAAATTAAATAAATTTATTTAATTAATATTAAATAATATTTTATGTAGATATTTTATATTTTATATAGTAAAATAATTGCTTCAAATATATAAATATTTATATTATATTTTATAAATATATTTTATATTAATAAATAATATTTATAATAAAATAAGTGAAAAATTTTAAATGATATTTTATATAAAAATTAGTAATATAACATACATATAACATATTATTTAAAATACATTATTATTATCATTACTATTATTATTAAATTAATTATTTTTAATTAATGTAATAAAAACAATATACGTCTATTTATATGTTATTAATTTAATTATTTCATAATTATATATTTATTAAGTCCTTTTAAAATAAATTTATTTTATTTACGGATAGCGTTAGTTTCCCGCTATCGACTTTTTTCAATTCATTTAATTATATTTTTAAAATTAAATAAATTAATTTAAAAGACTTATTTAATATTTTATATAATTATAAAATAATTCAATTAATAATATATAAAAAACATATATTGCTTTTATTATATTGATTATAAAATAATTAATTTAATAATAACAGTAATATAATGTATTTTATAGATTATTTTATATTATATATAATATTTTAGTTATAATATGTTGTATTTCACATTGTAAAACTATATTTGTAACTAATTTTTGTGTAAAACATTCTTTAATATTTATTATATATTTTATTATAAATATTATTTATTAATATAAAAATATAATACAAATATTTGTATAATTACAGTAGTTATTTTACTTTATGAAATACAAAAATTTACGCATAAAATATCACTTAATTTTTAATAAATAAATTTATTAATTTAAAAAATAATCAAACGGTTTTTTGGGGGGGGGGGTTATCACGTGATTAGAACCCTAGCCGTTCGTTAAGAATGCAGGTGCTTTAACAATTGAGCTACTGCGTAGTTAGAAATAATCAGAAATGAATTGTATAAAAGCTAAGCATGAATTTCGAAGCCTATTTTCTCCAAATTGACTGGCCGTTCGGTGCTAATACATTGAGAGTTGAACTCCCTAATGGAGTACTACTATTATACCAAGTCTCGTCCCAAAATGAATTTCCTTAATATTAAAGTATTTTAAATCGTTCTCAGGAAATGATATCACCTAATGTTGACTATCCAGAAAAAGTACACACACAGTAGGAAACTGTAAAGATGACCCATTTAGCTAAAAGGTGACCTATTTAGCAAAAAGGCCAAAATGATACAGACTATGCTACTTTTTTAATCCATAACTATTACAGCCATTTTTTTTTAACAAAATGAATTTCAAAAGATTCAATCTTACGTGTATAACTCAAATTATATAAGCAATAAGTTTGAAAATAAAATTGATAGCATTTTTGTATTACTTATAAATTAAATGTTCGAAATGCTTGTTTTCTACACAATAGCAGGCCCTAAATCTTCTTAAAAGTGATCTCTTGATGTGTCGTAAGTAATTAGCGAAATTTATATCTTCCACTGCTTCAGCAATCCTTTGGAATAGATGAGTTATAATTCTGAATGATTTAAAAGTGACAACTACTTGGAACATTTAATTCAATGAAATATTACAAATTTTTTTTATTTTATTCGAAAAGTGTTTGCCATATGAAACGATGTCAATATCTATTGAAAGAATGAAAGTCATTTATAGGTAAATTACAAACACTTTTGCTTAAAATTTGAAATACATAAAATTATAATGTTTTGAGTGCGAATTTTAAGGAATACCAACAAAATCTGTTACTTTTCTTCTATCAGTATAATAGCAATACCGGTTCATTTTTTTTGAAAACTGTATATGGTACTTGAAAAAATAAATATTTTTCAAGTAACATATTATTTTACTCCAATGAAAACGTTTTTGTTTTCTGCAGAAAGATTATTCCAGGAATGTTCAATCCCTTATACTTTAATTTTTAAGTTTATATACAAAATAAAATAACGAATCAATTATTATAAATGTTTTATTTCATGTTTTTAAGCTGAAATATATATTGTTATATTGGTCGGTGTCTGAAGATTTTACGCAAATCCGTCGCAAAGAGCAAGACAGTTCTTCAGGAGCGATGGAAATTTATTGTCGAAAAACAATCCTTGAAATACAGGATGCAGTACTCAAATTCTCTGAGAAAATCTCAAAAGGCTTTCACACCTTCTTCATCACCCAGGCACAACTATCAGTGTCTAAAATACAAGTGCATAAAATATTATTCACAAGCACTCGCTCGTCCTACACTACAGCCGAAGTAATAACTAATCGCTGATCGACTCTTCATGGTTATATCAGTACAATTCAATGATCAAAACAAGACAAACAAAGTTTCAGCGAGCGACTCCCTATTTGTACACCTCAAGAGAGAGAGAATCTTTCCAGAAAAATCTGTTAGCGTCATAGATCATGACATTAGTAGATTTTTCCACTGAGTTCCAGAAGGTTCCATAGAGTTGCGAACTCATCCAGAATAATGCCAACTTGTCTCTACCGCCAAGATTTCTCCAAGTTTCCATTGAATCGCCATTATAATGTAAGGAACGGCGTTGCTTGCGAATATTTCAATTTTAACATAAAATAAATACAACATAGAGTAATATAAACGTATTACACATCCAGATATAAAATATTTACACTATTGAATACACAAAATTTTCGTAACAATGTGTTCCTAATTTACCACTACACTTACATCAACATTAAAATCCAATATTTCCTCCCTCTTTACCCTAAAAAGCTATTTTGCACCATTAAGATTTTTTTAAAGAAATAAATCTTTTGTTGTAAAAATTTTAAAAAATATAACTTTTCAGAAAAGGTATATCATGCATTTATATATTCAAATATTTACAAGAATCCCATAGAAACTTGATATATATTTATATTCGTTTTGCGAACTACCTTACTTGGCAATCTCTGCCATAAAATTGATGAATTGAAAAGGAAAATATGGTTTGTGTGGAAATATTTGATGATATTGCTATACTTCCCTTATCAATAGTTTGAAATGATGTACTTTTTTCGCAAATTGCTCTTTTCGGGAAACCTTGATATTGAATTTCAGTCATTTTATAAACGTCACATTTTTATTCTGAAGTAAGACCACTTTTACGGCAATTTTTTTCATAGTCTTCTGTTATTCCTTTTCCAGTAGATTTTTATTTTTCAGAAAGTTTCGTTCAGTAGCTGGAAGTCAAAAAAATACATCCCGTTCTTCGAAGTAAGTATATCATTTATTACTCTTTTTTATTATCTTTGAAAAATTGACTGAATTTACGTTTTTAATATGCATTTGTAAATTAGATATAGCTTAACATGTATGCCTACTTAAGATTTCTAAAGAAACTGTTATAATTCATTATTATTAATTTTTTTTATAAAAATATATGATTTTAACTAAATTGATATTTCCAATAAAGGCAAATATAGCGGTACATTACTTAATTTAATTTTTTTCCTACTTCAGAGCTAATTAAAATAGAAAATAATCATATTTTAGGATCCCACCCCCAACCGTTAGGAATAGGTTCATCAGAAGTCAAATTTCTTCATATATTTTTACCTACAATGTTTTAAAAGAGAGAATCATGTTGAATTTTGATATGCTACTATTGAATTTAGAGAATATTATAAACAATTTTATAGTATTTAATTATTTTATAACAAACAATACTATAGATATCATGTATAATTTAACAGAAATTAATGTATACATAGTATTGGCATTGAAGATTTGTTTAATTCCATCATATTTAACATTTAATTTTTGTTTTTTTAACAAATGTGCTTTGAATATGCTTTAAATAGTTTTATAAAGATTCAAAATTATTTCACAATCAATAATTTAGTATAAAATAACTATATTAAGTATAATTTTAAAGAAAATAATTTAAATTTAAAAAAGATAAATGCATTGGTTCTGCTAGCAGTTATTTGGGTAACTTATTTTTAAAATTTAATGAAAAACAACACATTAATTACACTGATTTTTATCTGCACAGAAATATTTATGATCAAATTATCTTTAGTTTAAACCTAAAATTACTTTTTGTAACTTTTTTTAAATGTCACTAAAACAAACTATTACCATTAACAGCCTAATAACAAGACACAAAATAACATGTGTTGCATCGTGAGCTAAATATGAGACAAAATACGACGCTTTTAATTTAATACAATTAACAATTCATTGTAGAACAATAATGTACTTACCGTAAAATCCGGGGTATAACGTGCACTTTTAACACAAAATAATCGAAGTTTACAGGTGCACATTACATGTCGGGGATAAAAATGATTGCTTCTAAGATGAAAAGTAGAGATGAACATAAAAAAAAAAAATTAAGACTTCGTAAATTCTGTTTATTTGAAAGAAATGACATACCTAATGAACTTAAAGGGTTTTAGTTCTAGAAATATACTGTATACCACATATTTATTTTTTCAAAATTCTTGGAAAATACTTCACATAACTTGAAAACAATAATATTTCATACGTACGTTTCAGATTCTTTCGTAAAATAGGGTTTGTGTGTTTACGGCGAAATATACCTAAAAACTAAAAAATGTAACTTGAAATTATAGGTGCGGGATATGTATATACGTATACGCCAGGGATTTTACAGTATATCAATACACAGGAATATACTTAATAATCTGCTTCATATTAGTTATTTAGTTCATGAAGATTGTGATAAAATTAACATTTAGAAAAAAAAAAAAACATTTTATTTAAATTTCTAAGTTTGTGCATTTGCTTTAACCTTAATGTCTGTTTGATTTAGTGTATAAGTCTGAGTACCATAAACTTTAAAACGATTGATCATTATACTTATCCAAAGATGGCGCTACTATTGATATTGTTTCAATAAATATTAGTTTCTTTTATTTGTATAACATTTTTAAGTATGTTCTCTCTCTCTCTCTCTCTCTCTTTCACATTTAAAATAATTAATTTAATTTATATATACACATTGCATAAAATAACTTTACTTGTAATTTTAAGATATTAATTACAATATTTTGTTATAATATCGTATTAATTACAATATGTTTTTATCATTAAATTAATTACAATATCACATTTTTAAGGACAATTATTTCGTAGAATATGCTGTCTTGAATTATCGGATTTCAGCAACATAATAGGTTAAGTAGATAATTACTTACAGTTCGCTAATTTAAAGAATTTTTCCCAAAAGATTTGATTTTACTTGTACTGTTTTTTTCTGTGTGGTTCCTATCTTTCTCCTCTAATATTGTCAAAATGAAGTACATGTGGGTTAATTAAACCTTTTTAATATATTATCATTTGTTCTTGACATGTAAGATTTAATTTCTAGGAAAAAAGAGGTAAGTGTGAACATAAAAGAAGTAAATTAGACTTAATTCTTTTGATCACATTTCTTTTCAATTTTTTTTTATCAAACAATATGTAGCTTCATTTTTAATTTCTTTAAAAAACTAATTAAAAATATTTCACGGTTTCTCTTATCAATCGCTTGATAGAAATAAATAGCCAAACTATATTTCACTCAAATTTTGTTATTTAAATGAAAATATTTGTTGAAGACTATGCGGAATTCAGTATATTATGTATTATATTATTTATCTAACTCTTAAAAAATTATTATTATTTACTATACTATTAAAATCTACTAATAACAGCTCTGTCCAGACTTTCCAAGAGCTTATGAACTTTTCCAGCCAAATAATCATATCCGAAGCATTTTGGACTCTAGTAGCAACATCTATTAATAGTTTCAAAATTGGCGATATTTGTAGATTAAATTTGTCATCAAAGTCATTTACTATGCTATTGATAGAAATCTACCTTTGGTTTAGAAGCAATACTTCTGGCTGCGATTTCGTTTCAGCAAAGAAGCACACGGAAATCGAAATTACTGTAGATTTTACTTGTTCATTTGTACTTCTCTTCATACTTCTCTCATAGGTTCCGCATAGGAACTTATGAGAAGAATTCAAATTATTCTATTAAGCTCATATTTTAAATAAAAGTACTCAAAATGATTTATGTTTCTAACATTAAATAAAAAATAGTTTCTTTAAATTATTTCATTTTAAGAAATGAATGCAATCATTGTACATAACGACAGATCAAGCGAAATTTTTTTTTAGGACAATACCTTTACAGGGGTCTTATCGGTGTTAACTTTTTCTGGATGGCTGAAAATATAAACAAAATCCAAAACATATAACTCTTTTAAATAAAAATTAAATAATTCGAATCTTTTACACATTATTAATAAAGGAATAAGGCTTCAGAAAAGTGTAAAATGTTTAAAATATAATCATAATTTTAAAAATTATATAGCATATGAAAAAAAGTTTTTATAAGAAATATTAATTAAGTTTTCTGCTCGCATGCCATTTTCAAAGTATTAGCTTTAATTGCTAGCAATAGTTAAATGTATCTTTATTACACCGTAGTAAATTTAAATTAATAGAATAATAAATTATATTTTTTCAAAAATAAAAAAATTTATATTTTCAAAATTTTAAAAAAAAATTCAATATTTTTCAAATATTTTGAAATACAAAAGATATATTATTCTTAATTTACTAGGTCTTAAAGGGTATGATATATTTTATAATTCTATAAAGTTTTATGCTTCAAAGGCTACTATTTTAGAAAATAGCGTGCGCGACGCAAAAATTACTTAATATTTATTACAAAATTATTTCTTATTTGCATATGCTTATAAGTTTTAAAATTATGATTATATTTCAAACATTTTGTACCTTTTTGAAACCATTATATTTTGTAAATAACGTGTAAATATTCGGATTATTTAATTTAAATTTAAAAGAATTATACCTGTTTGAAAATTGTTTACATTTTCACCCCTCCAGACAAAATTAACACCCCTGAGACCTCTATTTTTTTTTTTAAAGTCAAACTGGATTTTAAGTGTTAATTTGAAATAACCAAACATTAAAACTAATGACCAAATACGTCTGAACATGGTACTTTAGATTGAAATTTCAGTCGTCATGGATAGGTTATAAATTATAGATACAAATATTTCATTCTTGTGTTCCTATGATATCCGTTATAAAATAAAATAAATCAAATGTATATTCTAAGTAAAGAAGTGGGTCACACATTCACTCCTGAAAACATTTTATCCTTTTTAATTATTTATAAGTTTCTTTGCTTATATTTACTATTAATGGCCTCTTATTTCAAACAAGCTTTATATGCACTTTCATTCTATTAGCAAATATTTTTCTAAAGATGTATTGACTTTTATTTGTAACACATTTATCTTTTTTCTCCTCATTTGTTATTATTGAAAAATATGTTTAAAGTTACAGCTTTGATTCTTCTGTTGAATTAAAATCTATTTGACATGTATCAGGCAATATTTCACATCTTAAAAAAGAAAATTGCTCTTAACTGGATTGTATGACTTCTGAAAACTGTGATACTTTTTTCTGTAGGGGTAATATCTTTAAATGTGAATGTAAAGATAGTTTATGGCATACACGAATATCGGTTTTATGTCGAATTTTAAAAGGCCAACCACACATGAATGCAGTGTGAGAACGCGATCATTGGAGTTGTAGAATATTAGAAGTAAATAATATGAAAACAAATTTTTAATTATTTTTAAAATTTACTTGCATTTGATGAAAAAAAGTAGTATTCTGGACTAGAAATTAAACAAGAACATTCTGCATAGAGTAAGTTAATTGTAAGGGAGATTTCAATTATATTTAATTGTTGAGTTAATATTCTTCCTATTTTTATTATAATATGCAATTTATTTATGTATTACTATATGACTTACCTAGAATATGTTATAAAATTATATTAAACTAATAATTAAAGAGGGTAAATAATTTAAAAATTATGCATGTAGAATTCGTAAGACTTCGAAAAATTTTTTTAATGAAATAAAATTTTACTTTTATTTAAAACATCCCTACCTGAGTTCCATATTCGTTTCTGAGTCGACATAATCCAAGAGTATTCATTACAATAAAAATAAAAATCAGGACAAAAAACGGTGTCACAAGCACCAAGAATGTATACAATTTACTTTTCATTTTAAATAAATAACTGTGGCAGCAGCAGCAAATATTTATATGAAAATTGTTTTTTTTTTTTATTATGTATTCAGTTTGACTAAAGTTTTATCTCGTATGATCGGGACAGGAAATTTTAAAAATGCTTTTATAGATATTCACAAAAGCACACACTTGTATATATAGGGTCAATGTCAATGAGACATGTGGTGAAATGAGTTAATGAAGTCATATAAATCATGGTAAAAATATAAAAACTCCCAATTTTTTTGGTTAAGTAATGGTATATTTTTGGTATGGCTATGGTTAGTATATTTTTTGAAAACGGGGGAAATTGACACCTCGTTCAAATCCACAAGGTACCATGACCACATATTTTATAATTTTACTGTGATTTTTTCCCCTAGCCTAATTTTAAGAAGAAGTGCTATTAATCACAGTCACAAAACGAGAGAAAAAAACTGCTGACTTGCTTAAAAATAACGTAGTTTCAGTTGAAGTTTGAGAAAACATAACATACAACAGTAGGTAAGTTATTTCAAAACATTTGCTACAGTTCTGCGTAAAACAATTATTGCCCATTTTTTAAGTCAAAAATGAAAGAAAAAAGGCAATAACTGTTATGGATAGAAAAGTAGCAAGTGTTGTACCATTTCGGAATTTTAAAAAATTGAGTTAGCTTTTGTAATAACCTTTCTAGAATAGAGATTGTTAAATTTTTTAATTAGGTCTAGGTTTTGTGCTATACTTTGTAAACTTTTAAAATTACCAATTTTGCTTTTCTTTTGATAAAATTCTAGAGTTTAGGTACGAAGAACAGGAAAAGAAAATAATGACTATAAATTCTAAATATTTATTTTTCAAGCAAAATATTAAAAAAACATATTTTTTGGCACAATTAGTAATACTTTGTTGTTTTATTTGACTTTTTGTATCACTTTTATTGAACAAAACAAATGGTAATCACAAGGTAAGAATTTATTTTGGAATAAAAGCTTTCACAGTCACAACATACAAACGCATACAAAAAAAGAAAGAAAGAAAAATCTCAGAGACGTAATATTACCAGTATAATAAATCAACTTGAGCATTAACTTCAATAAATTTATTACTTATATTAACCTACGTTTTTTTTCTTTTCTGAAAAGGCCAATAGATTTAAATTAAAATTTAAGGGGACACAGTACGATTCAATTGACAAAAATCAGTCAAAAAATCAAATCTAATTTTTTAAGCCTAAATTATTTTTTATATACTTTTCTATAACCTCACAAATTTTGAAAGCTCTTAACATAAAAAATACAGAATTATGATAGCTTTTACGTTCTTTTTTATTTACATCCCTATGTCAAACCAAATAATTAAACTTACTTATCTCAGAAAGATAAAATAACTAGTTTGCCTTCATTTAAAATGCTAAGATGTTTTCCTTCTATTTTACTTAATGCATTGAATTTTTTTTTACCTATTCCTAATAGTACATGTAACAAAAGTTGGTATGCATTTTTGAATTAAAGCAATACTTCTTTATCTTAAAAATAATTGAACTCAGAATTTATACTCTTTTTAAGGAATTTTCAATCAGTATCCAGAAAAAGAAATATTGTTCAAACACCAATCATGTTGTCCTAAAACCAATACCATCTTTTGTAATACATAGTTTGACGTACTTGTAAATGAAATTTTATGCGTGCATAAAAAAATTTGTAGAAGGAGTAGCATTTTAAAATCACTTAACAAATTTTAAGTTTTTTTCTTAAAAATTTAATGTTTAGCTTTTTATGAAATTTTAAGCCCAAAATCTATTTTATATAGTATACACACATAGGAAATAAGCAAAAAATTTTGAAAATCCTTAAATTAAAAATTTTTGTGTACATCGTACCATGTCCCCTTATAAATGTAAAGACATATATGTGTAATATTTGAATAAGTTAAGGAATGATCGATAATACAATGATTTAAAATTTATTCACTCTACAAATAAAAGTTTTAATTGCATCTACTTTTCTTAATCTTAAATTTCTCAAAGCGAATATATTGTTTAAGTCTCTAATAAGATAAACGGTAGTATATTAATCAGTATACACATGATACAAAAAGTTTTAATAGGGAATTGAAGTAATAAAGCAAATATAATTGAACTGAGACATTTAATTTATGTAATTATAAATATGTTTATTCACCATTAAAGTTATTCGAATAAAAAAACATTGATTAAATGGGAAAATATTCTATTAAGTTTTAACATTATTTCTAATACATATAGATTCTTAATTTTATGTACAATATTAAAGAAAATTATATCTTGCAAAAACCAATTATGTATATTTTTAAAATAATTATATTTATATTGCTAAGAAAATTACAAGAAAAAGAAACAGGAAGAAAAACAGAGACTGGGTTACATAGAAATAATTTAATTGACAGAACTAATTTAATAGTAAATAATTTTGAAAAGAAAATGTTTTAATATCACGCAAGAAAATGTTACATTTTTAACGCGCTTTTATAAGTTTCACTTGCATGTAACGGAATCTTGGAACTCGATTTTAACCCACTTAAAAAGGTCAGATTAATTCGAAATTTTGCACACTTGTCAAGGACCGATGACAATACAATATTTTCATAATTTTGTCCCATTGTCCTCATCAGGATCGTCAGGAATCACGATAATCAGATTTAGCGACAATTCCATATATCCCTTCCAGATTTAGCAACTTATTGCACATACCATTTTCAGATTTGGCGACTAATTCGATATACCATTTTCAGATTTGGCGACTAATTCCATATATATCATTTCCAGATTTAACAACTAGTTCTAGATTTAGCGACTAAAAGAAAAAGGTGTAACCCTAAAGCGAGTATTTTTAATTAGTATACTTTTAGTTTATAAAAATAAAACACAAAAAAAGTGTTCTGTATGTGAGAAAATGGAGGGTGGGTGTGTGTTATCAATTTCTTGCTATAATTATAAACATTTTTCTGAAAATGAAAATAAAAAAAAGGGCTTGTGATGTGGAAAAAAATAATTTATGTTCTAACTGCTAAATATTCTTTATTTTTATGAAGCAATATGTTTAGAAGTGATGATACGAATTAACATTATAGCAACACGTTTAAAAGGGGAGAATATGATTGACACTTAATATTTCCATGTTTTTATTAACTCGCATTCTTTAATATCTGTCCGGGTGGAATTTTGTGTTTGATTTTAAACTGTGTTACTTTCCGATGAGCTAGAGACTTGAAATTTGGACCATAGCTCAGAAGTTGATGACAATGCATGAAAATGTGAAAAAAATTAACGAAAAGTAGGAATTTTATACTTTTTAGTCCGTTATAGAAACAGGGTAGGTACATTAATTTTTTATTTTAATTCGAACTTTTTTTCTTCTTACCACACATTTTATTTGTTTAAACTGTTCTTTTGAGACGGAATCTAATATAACGATACGGGACTCATCCGAGGCCCCGTAAACAGAGAGAATAAATACACTTCAGACCCTTTAATTAAAATCCATGAAGAGCAAGACTTATTCAAGCAGCCACGTAATTCTGGCTCCGAATATCAAACTCAAGGATAAATTCAACGATGAATAAATGACAGTTTAAAAAACTGAAAAACACGCTTTTATTGTAGATCTAACTAAAAAATGAAAAATAAATTATAATTTAAAAAAACTAAAGAACACGCTTTTATACTGAATCGAACTAAAAAGTAGAAAAATAATTCTTAATATAAGAATAAAATGATGAACGAGAAAATGAATGTCATTGGGGTAAAAGCGTGGGGTGCAATTCGGAATTGAAAGAAGTTAGAAACTATAACAATCGATATATTTATAGAACACCCCACGCTTTTATCCCGATGACATTGATTTTCTCGTTCATCATTTTATTCTTAAATTAAGAACTATTTTTTTACTTTTTAGTTCGATTTAGTATAAAAGCGTGTTCTTTAGTTTTTTTAATTTGGTTTAAAGAACGAGGAAATTTATGTCATACATGTTATTTTAAGGATGGTCAAACTTAACATATTATCAAACGCATTAACTGATTCTGGGTTTTTGTTTTGCCTCTATAAAGCAGCCAAAATTGATATAACCGACGCCATGTGACATATTCCTGTTGGTAAACATTGTCCACCACATTTTCAAAACAAGACGTTGTCTTTTATTATCAGTAGCATCTTTTTCATAATACACCAAAAATGGATAAAAAAAACCCGTTGAAAGCGAAAATTTATTAAAATTTTTTATGTGATTATTGTGTGTTGTCGCGAATAAAGTCTGCTTGGCGAGATCTGCGCCGGTGAAAAAGAAAGTACCCGGATTCTTATTTTATAAATTTAATATACAAGCCAATAAAAATTAATTAGTTTAAGAATGAATGCTGTACTTGTCGTTTTATCAATACATTCCGTAAGTCTATCAATTTTATTAATGTTTTTGTTATTTGATTAATATTTATACCACATTAAATATCTTTCCTATAATACTAAAAACATTAAAATGTAATAAATATAGTTAGGTTAATATTTAATTGCAGTAATAGTTTAGTCCAATGTTTCTCAAACTGTGGGACGTGCTTCCTAGGGGGGGGGGCGTGGTACCCTACAAGGGGGCACGAGATAACGGAAAAGTTGAAAACCAAATATTTAAAAAATATATTAATTTACTGAAAGCAAAACAACATTCTGATATGATTAAAAAATAAAATACACTTTTACACCGATATAATGCACTTATAAATGTATCAGTACTACACACAATGTATTTCATAATTTAGTTAATAGTACGAAGTTAAGAATAAGCTTAATAATTACCAGTAACATCATGGACATGTTATAAAATTATATACAAAATTTAACACTTACCTTGATAATGTGTACAAATTATAATTAAAGTCTGATTGTAGCTTTGCGTCAAAGTATATTATTATTGAATTCAATACATTGCATAGAGGGGGGGGGGGGGGTGATGAAAATTATGATTGCAAATTGGGTCGCAAGTATAAAAATTAATTATTAAAATTGTAAAACCTAAAATTTCATTTCTTTATGAAATTTCGTGTAATATCTAGTTACAAAAAAGTGAAAAAAAAGAAAAAAGAAGGATATTTAAAAATAAAATGCAATGTATAAATGATTTTATAATGTACGGAATATTTATGCATCTGAAATCATACAGAATCATTCATCATAATAGAATTAAGGATAAAATATAGAATAAAAAATTGTTTATAAAAATTTTGGTTACAAAAAATACAAAATTGCTAATATAGCTGTAGTGTTTCGCTTACAATGAGCAAAATGGTCAGTTAGCTTCTGATTAAAAAACGAAAAAAAAAATAAAAAAGTTTCAACATTAAAATATATATAAATTATTGTATTTTTAAGGTACTGTAACATAAAGAACTTAAGCAATATGTATTCTAATTGTTATCTATTAAATTAGATGAGCAAGAAAGCTTAAATTTCTAAGTTAATAAAGTGTAATACTTATTAAAAAGCCCTGAAATATTTTTTTAACACTACAAAATTAATTTTCACAAAATTTGGTTAAAATTTTATAGATCATAACAAAATATCTTTCGAAAAGAACAAAATATCTCTAAATAATACAATAAATTTTACTACCCCCAAATGTTACTCAAAAATCATATCATTCATGAAATTTTTTTAATATTTAAATTAAAATAACATTTAAAA
>BMAO01016939.1:0-26259 GCA_019973975.1 Trichonephila clavata | reverse complement strand
CATAATTGCAGTAGTAATTAAAATATGGTTGTTCTCAAAAATTGTAGATAGACATTGTCTGAGGTACAGAAAAAATGAAAGGATTCACCAATATTTCTTGTATAACTCTAGATTGACACTAAATCAAACCAAAACAATACACAGTAATCAATTAAATATACATTTAATTTTTCAAGCAAAACTTCCTACATTTTCAATAGACTATTTGTTTTAGAATCGAAATCTTTCTATTTTTGAAATATTTTAATTGTAATTTGTATACATTTATTTTTGGACTATCGAAAGAAGTTTTTATTTCTTGGATGATAGATACTACAATAAGTTTCAGATAGGGTTTGCTTTTTCGAAGTGACAGACCTTTTCATTTATTTCTTCTTATTGATTTGCTCTTCTTTTATCTCTATACTCTGCTGCAAAAGGAGTAAGCAAAGAAGTTAATGAGGCCAGCAAGCAAATGACCGCCAATATGACAAACATCCAATAATAAGATCCTAGTCCTCCTCGGATGTATCCTAGATAAAAATTCAAATACAATTATTATATTCATATTTTATGTTATTATAGAGTGGATTATAAGAAAATTTAAAAATGGTCGAATGTACGAAAACAAAAATTTATTATAAGTAATAATTATATAAAGGAGTATTTAGTAGGAATTTTATAAATGATTATAAGAGAGTAACATATTTTTCATGTTAACTTTGGAATTTGAAGACGAATGTATCTGTTTCTGACTTGCAATAATTATCTGGAGCCCGAACTTCACAATAAATATGTCCATTTTAATTGCTACATTGATAGCTGCATTAGCACAAAAAGCTTCTTAGTATTGGTAAATGGTTATGAAAAAATTTGTAATCAATTTACTGAAACCATTAAATATTAATAAAAAATATTTTTCTGTCTACTGATGACGAATTCCTCTGATGAAATATCCTTACCTCTTTTGAAAAGAATCAAAAATCAATTAAGATGTACGATGGACAAAAATACAAAGTGTCCCAGAATGATAGGGACAAACTTTTAGAGGAGGTAAGGGTCATCACAAGGATTCAGATTTGGATAAAAACCCAAGGTCGAAAACCTTCGTTCGGCGCTAGGTGGCGTTGTTCACATGAGCATTTAAGGGGAACACGCCTGCATTACCGCAGTCACTATAGTTGTTACCATGATTCCAAATGAATCCATCAGAGAAATCCCGGCTTATGATAATTCTATCCCTAGCTCTTCTAAGAGACCAGAGCAGTCCTTAACCACTCATACCAACACTTCCCAGCTCTGAAAAGGATGAGAATGTCTTGATACAAATTAAATTATTTATCACTCGTTGTTTTCTTTTGCAAGACTTCATTCACCCTAATTATTACCCCTCTAGATGCAAGCTTTTGCATGCGGTTAGTGTGACAACTTGATCCTATTTTTAACTTCTCCACCTTTTTTGACTTTTTTCCAAGTGGTTATTTAAAATCTCCTTTCAATAACCGCGAGCAGATATTTAAGAGGTAATGAGTAATGGACTTAAAAATAATATTCTCTTTAATATTTGATATTAAAAAAATTCCTCCCTTTACTTCCCTCGTTCCGTCGAGATGCGACAGCCGGTTGAAAGACGGGCATGGTTGTCAGAGATGTGACATCTTTAACTAAATCAACTGGATGGTTTCCTACTCACCCCTCCACCAGCGTTGTTGCGCTGCACTCATTGTGGACTATTTTATATTCTTATGTACACTTCAGCAAAAATTATTCTTATTTTTTTTCCTATTTATTATGATGAGTGGATGATAGAGTTTTCTCTAAGGTTCCACGTAAATGTATAACCGTTACCGTTACTTAGTTGTTACCGTTTGTAGAGGAGTATTGAACGTTTTATAAACACTGAGCTGGAAGATATGCATCTGATTTACGGATTGACAGAAGGAAATGCATGAGCAGCAGAAAGATTGTATCGCGAAAGGTACCCACAAGGAGATGCCTCGGACCAACGAAGGCTTACTAATTTACATTACAATTTGTGGAAATATGGATCCTTACGAGGTAATAGGCATAGTGAGAACGGGTCACAGGTCACTCGAACTCCCATCATGGTACTCGCATTTCTTCGAACGGTATCCCACAAATTTTGTTCCATGAATGGAACAAAATGTGTTCGATTCCATGGCCTGTTGGATAAAGTGACCAGTCCTCACTGTGCCTATCAACTCGTTAGCAAGCATCCAGCTGTTCGGTGTATCTTTCTGTGAGTACCTTTCGCGATACAATCTTTCTGCTGCTCAATGCATTTCCTTCTGCCAATCCACGAATCGGGTACATATCTGCCAGCTTAATGTTTGCAAAACATTCCATACTCCTATGGGTGATAACAACTCAAATGACTGCGGTAATGCAGGTCTGTTTCCTTAAATGCTCTAGTGAATAATACCACACAGAGCCGATCGGAAACGTTTCCGACAATGAATCCCTTAAAGTTTGTCCCAATGATCCTGGAACGCCATGTACATAAAATGAATGCCCCTGCATTTATTTGTATAGAAATATACCCAACAAGACGTGTTTACCTTAAAGAAGCTATTCAAGCTTTTTCATGGAAAATATGGGAAGGAGAAAATTTTAGAAGGTTTATTTAAGCCAGAATGAAACTTCAAATTATGTTGAATCATTTTTCGCAATTAAAATAATATATATTTAGCTCAACATTTTAAATAAATCTTTTTAGGAAGAAAGAACAGAATTGTTCGCTTATCGCATTAGCCGGCAAACTTTCTGAGAGAAGGGTCAAGTTGTATGTGAAAAAAGATAGCTGAGGTGTCAAACAGTCATTTACATAAAGAACCATTCTTACAAAGAGCCACACACACCAAGCAGGAGAGCTCCATATAGCACTCATGATCAAGATACACATGCTCCAATTAATACTGTTTATAATATTTAAATAAACTTTTACACATAGCAACACACAAATTCCATTCTTCCAAAACTAAAAAATATTTTTATTTCTGTTTCTTAGTACAAGATCAATTCTCGTCAAAATATCATTATAACGGGAAATAAATTTTCAAGCGTCGTAAAAAATGTTTCTGCCAATAATAACCATTAGAAATTTAATCTGAAATGTCATGTTTACACTAATAACTAAAATTGACTTTGTTTCTGCATATAAAGTTATTTCAACTCCCTTTTTATATACTGACCCTTAAACATGTCACAAAATACGGAATATATTTTGACCACTTCTGTTGGGGGTTTATGTGTGTCTGTTGCTTATGTTCGTGTTCCCTAACTCATGTATGAAAGTAAGCAAACGTTGCTATAGTGGAATGGTTTCCAATGGCGGCATTTTTACCAATAAAATGGACTCATACTGCTTTAGAACTAATTTTAATATTTTTACTGATTCTCAATACAGTGCCTACGGTACGCAGTTTAATACAGACATCTTTAGCAAGTCAAATGTTTAATTATAACCGCATATAAGGCAATTTTTTCAATAGATGTTTTATACAAGAAAAAAAAGGAAGGCAAACAATAACTTTTAGCAGAAATTATTTTTAACTATTCATGTAGTTAGAAGTCTGAAGAGTCGTGGTCTACCGATCCCTGCCATAGCCCAAAGCGCAGAAATGTGTGAATCCGGCGTTTCGTCCCTGTCACAAATCTTTCATTCAAGTTCAGCATATTCTTAAAGAAATTAAATACTAATGCGCGTTTGATCTATCTGAACTCAAATGTAGCGTTCTTGTCTCTTGATCCTGTTTTAAATTTACAAGGTCTGTCAACAATAGACCTGTAATATGCCGTTAATAGCGATAAATGCAATATTTTGGAAACTGACTGACAGAAGTGCTATACAATACCTAAAGAACTGGCCGAAAATTTATGATAAACCACATACTAGGATATTCAATTACTTCTCTCTGGACTTGGTCGTAGCAATTGGTATGACTCCATGGATCCCTTTCCATGTTGGGGTTTATGGTAACGAGACTGCATATACGCTTGCAAGAAATGGATGTGATCTTCCGATCACAAACTTCTGTAGATCTAACCTCTTTGGAAATCCACTCGCTCCCATAAAGTAAATTACTTTCCACGTCGCCGCCTCCCGCCAGATCATAACTGTACACTACTAATCGCGCAGGATTATCTCTATCGTGCAGTAGCTCAGGGGCTGTCCATCAGCCTTGGTGATGGTGTTAGAAGTGACTTATGGAGGAAGACCTATGAAGTCCCAGAATAGGAAAGGATAATTCCTCCGTGTTCCTGTTCCCTCCCTTCCAGCCCTTCTCATCTGCTTGGAAATCTAAAGGAATCTGGATGGCTAAGCAGGAGAGGATTTTCGAACTACTTGTGCGACAAGGTCTTTTGAATCTGGTGTAGGCTTTCCTACACTAGGGGATAAGCGACAACAGCACAATACACCTTGTGTTATATCTAGTGAGTGAGTGAGTGAATATTCGCACTGTTCAGCTACACGAGGGGTTTTGGCGACGGACCTCGTAATTTTAAACCATGGTCAAGAGACGAAGACAACACCTGATCTGGCACACCCCCTCTCTCTCTTTAGATCAACACCAATTGTGTTGTATCTAAAGGCAAAGCTAATTAAAAATAATTTTTTTCCCTTAAAAAAACTGATTTTCTTTTTTACTTCTAAAATAACATCACTTGGAATGCACATATTAATATATATATTCCGTTTCTCTGAATTCTAATTTTAATACATTATTATAAAATATACAAATTCATCTGACGTATAATTGGGTAGAAAGATGGTGATAAATTATTTACAAGTGCTTCAGTCATAAAATGTTTTTACATTGAATGTATGAAATTATAAATTTTTTTTTAAAAAAAAGTTCAGTCAGGTGAAATAAAGCAAACTCAAAATGAACGAGATTGAACGATTAGAGTAATCCGATAACAATTGGTTGCAATAAAAAAAAAGATAGCTTTATTTAACCACTCTGTGTTTGTTCACAGTTACTATATTATACTGGGAAATTAAAAGCAAAAGAAGAGTTCTAAGACCTTGAATGATATCATATACCTGAATACAGCATTATTTAAAAAAATGTAATTCGAGAATTTATTTATACTTATGATTCTCTATCAATATATACTAATATAGTGAGAGTTAACGAAATTTGCGCACCAGAGACACATTTAAAGTAATTCTAGTAAAGTAAAACAAAAGTACATCGAATTCAAATCAATAAATATAAAAGGTTATTTTAATAAATCGATTTACGAGCAAAACATATATATTTAATAATATTCTATTTTAGGGAAGAAATATTTATCCAATTTTATATGAAATGACTAAACACACTGTAAAAAAACCATCAATACGTTGGGATTAGAAAACTTTGCTTTTTGAATGTATTCCGAAATTTTTCTACATTTAAAAAATATGTCACTACCGCATACCTAGCGTTTACAGATTTAAATTCTAAGTATATTCTTTTCCAATTTAATAATTTGATGTAATTTTCTCACACGTTATTTTTAATAATTTTCCCTTTAGTAATATTCTGTATTTTTATCGGTAAGTTCCATTTCTTAAATTGCCTCTTAACAGAAAATAAAATTTTATGGACAAATTTACGTTTAATATCAATTTTAAAGATGTCCATCTAATTTAAAAAGGTACAGTAGAACGTCGTTTATCCGAATCAATTGGGACCGGACACCGTTAGGATACGCGATTATTCGGATAACCAGAAACCGATTGCGATCCATGCAGTATATGAAACCGGACACTATACGAATATTGAAAATCATCACTTGCGGGAAATGTGCTTGAAGAAAAACCAAAATAGGTGCGAAATGTCACAATTTTACCTTGATTGAGGAAAATAATCACTTGTTTTTCGCTGTACCATTGTACCCCTTCGTTTTTTCAATGCAAGGTCTCTGATTCCCTTCAGCAGCAGCAGTTGAGTAGGACAGCACTCTGATTGTTGTTCGTACCACTCCATATAGCTGTCTTCTAACATAGAAAAATGCGTCAGCATTTGATGGACCCTTGCTACTTTCATTGTTGTTGTTGTCCTCGTCTTCATCCATTTCATCGTCGGCAGGGTCGGATTTTTCTTGCACGGCAGTCACAATCTCGTCATCATTTAGCATTTTAAATCCACAGCCTTCTGCATCGCATGCCATACAGGTTTCTACATCAACCAAACTCAACAAAAGAGCATGTATACTTCCCTTACTTAGAAACAAACTGACCTAATATTCAACGCAGATGTTTACCGAATAGCACGACTGAGATTCCCCAAATATCCCCTCACCTTGGGTTTTCCCGTCGCTTTTAGCTTTACGCGAAACAACTGTTAAGCATTGCACTATTGAAAAATGTATCCGGACTTTGGTCCAGATATTTGTTTCTGCGTATAATAAACGTTCGGATAAACGACGTTTACTGTATGCAAATTTAAATCTTATAATATACATATAATCTATCGATAGTAACTTTATTTTACTGCCTGTGTTTTGACACTTTTGTCTATCGTTTAAATTCTTTTTCACCTAATCCATCTAAAAAAAGTTGAGTTATAAAATTTACTTCTCGTTATCATGTATACTAAAATGTCCTTCGTTTAATGCTTACCTATTAAAGGAGATTGTGTTAGGCTCAGCAGTGCATACAGAAAAAATCTTGTCGCTAACGCCATGGACCTTTTATCTTCTTGTAGATGATCAGAAATGACTCCGGGACAGACAATCCAAAATCCTCCTAAACTTAATCCTAACATAGCAACTGATAAACAAACCAATATGAGTTCTTTGACAAAAACTAAACTTAATAAAGCAATGCCCATGAAAAAACAACAAACAGCAGAAAAAGAAGCATTTGATATGTAGTTTAAATCAGTAAACCATCCCAGTAGTACCCGACCTCCCGTGTCCGCAACTGATGTACACACTAATACAGTTACTCGTTGACTTGAAGATAAACCGCAGTCTCTACAAAAGTCAACAATTATTGTCAGAAACATAGAACTGCTATAAAGTATTAAGCTTTGAGTTACAAGAATGAAAAGAAATGCAACATCTAAAAACACACGAAAAGGCTCAAGGAATGATGCGTTTCTTGGAGACGATGGTATATTTGGTGTTGGTGTATTTTTTTGAATTTCATCTTCAAAACGGAAACTGGGTGTCTGTTTGCATGGTTCTATTAATGGTTTGGAATATTTGTTTTCGGAAGTCGAATCTTCAGTAATCTCTCTAGAAAGGGATCCGTATTGTTTTAAACAATTTTGCTCTTTTATTAGATGAGCGTCTGATGCTTCTGTTCGTAAAAATACCCAATGTTTACATTTCTTCTGGTAATAACTTGAATATGAATGTGAAATCGTAGGTTCTTCTGTTTTAATAGAATTAGAAAAAAGTTTTGCTTTGATTTCGGTATTAAGATCATTTAGAATACCTTGTCCAATTCTAAATTTGTTCTTGGATGATTGTTCGCTTGTATGTGATTTTCTTTCTGTATCTATTTGAATATTCTTTATGGTATGAGCTGGAACTTTTGTTTTAAGCGAATGTTTTGTCTTTGCTGACACAAAAGTTGGAATAGACTCCAATGACTTACTTTTAATACGATTTGCTTTTAAGTAGATTTCCATTGACTGTTTAAATGTTTCTTGATAAGCCGATAAACTTCCGCCATTTTGTAAAGTATTACTTACATTTATACGGTTATGCAAATCTTTCGCAACTGATTGTTTGTTTGTCTCTACTGACAATGAAGATTCATCTGGATTAATAACTTCATTGGAAACTCCATGAGATGCAGAGAGTACTTGAAATGCCTCAGAGAAAATTTTGCAGCCTTGCAATAATGCCGGGGACTTTTGATTAATTGTTGTCCTTTTTTGATGATATTTTGGATTTAACAGTAAAGCAGCTGGAATGCTAGTAGAAGTTAAGCCAAACAAGATCAAGAAAGTTCCTGATAAGCCATATGTTTCCAAATATATAACTAATAAGGGTGGCAACAAAGAGCCACCAATGCATTCCCCGGAAAAGGCTAATCCATTTGCATTAGTGAGATACTCGTCGAAGTTTTGAGCAAGAACTTCAGGTATCGAGATTGTGGCCATTCCGAATCCAAAAGCTGCAAAACATAATAAATAAATGGAAATTTTAAAAAATGCACATTAAAACACTTTAATGTTATATACAATAGAAATAAATAATAATATATCCAGAAAAAAATTAGACAAAAGTGTCTGTATCAGATTATTGTAGATTTCAAGTATCATTGACAATGTTGTGTGAGAGATCAAGCTCGATTCTGAATGGAGTGAATTTTCAAGTGTGAATTGATCTCGGTTACGATTTTAACGAGTGAAAGATTGGAAATTTATTTAGGATTGTAAAAATCAATTTCCTGTTTGTAAAAATCAATTTCTATGTTTAAAATATTTCAAATTTTACTAGATTGTTAATTTATGAATATAGTTATTGTCAAAGTTTAAACATTTATTTGGGGAACTTTAAATTAAATTCTCTTTTACTGTCAGTAAATCCTATTTTCACCTTTCTTAAAATATATTAGCAAAACTCACGGATGACATTCTCTACATCGGAAGAGACTAAGAAAGCGTACATATTAAAGCTGTTTTAAAAAATATAAAAATATATGAACTTCTCGATACAAAATCATTGTGAAGTTTAAGAATTGCTCCTTATAAAAGACTTCTTGATATCTACATGTAAATTCACAAAGTTCAGTTCATAAATCTTATAGATAAGAAGAGTGCATTATTTGGTTGATTTAAATTGATATAATCATTGAGCTACTATAAGATTATCGGCTGCTCGAATACCATAATATTAAATTTCATTCAGATTAAGACGATGACGTACGAATTGGTAGCTTTCACACCATGCTATCATATTATTTTGCGGATGAATTTTGAAGCTTTAAAAATGAAGCTGTAACACACCATCGCTCACCGTTCTGCACGAAGAAAGGAATACATCTATGACTTAAAATATACTTCCATGGTTATAGAATATACTTCTATGGAATGATTTTTTTAAGTGAATGAAATACTTACCATATACAACTCCCCATAGAGTGATGACTAAATAAATGTTCTCAGCAAAATAGCAACTTCCTACTGCAATAGAAGCTAGAACAGTACCACATATAATTATTGACTGCACTTGGAACTTCGTTCCGAAATACCCAATCAAAGGACCTAAAGATTAAGAAAATTTAATGTCGGCATATAAATGTCACTAAAAAAGCGCATTTATCAGGTGATGGTTCAATAATAAAAGATAGTGTAAAAAACATTTTAGTGTTATATTTATTGTTATATTGAAAAGCATAATTTTTTTAAGTATTTAATAAACTGATTTCTTCCTTTTTTATGTCGTAGCTAAGAATTTGATTGAAAATACAAAGTTTCGAAAAAATTGTAGAAAAATCTAATTCATAGCAAGTCTATCACGAAGTATATATATGACATCGTTTCTGATTACGTACATACGACGGGTAAGGGACTAATCCGAGGTTCGCAAGAAATGCTCTTGGGAATGAGCGTTATACATCTTGCAGAGTGCTCCTGAATGCTGTTGAATGATGACGCCTTTTATTTTTGTTTCCAAGAGCGCATTTCCCGCATCCTAAATAATATATTTTCAGATCTAAAAACCTGGGTGGAACAACAAGAAATCCATCTTAATTGAGGATTAAGGTCTTATATTGGGGATTCAACGCATTTATGTGAAGTATTATCTGTTGAAACAGGTGTAACTTTTCAACATAAAAGCAGTATACGAACTTATATACCTTATCATAGGGTGTTCCCAACCCTATGCCTGTGGGCATCATGGCGCCCACCGATCGTTTAATGTGATTACGTCGATGCGTGATTACAAAAAAAAAAAATGTTTCAGCTTTCAATAAAATTCTATGTAAAAGGAAAATGAAACTGAAATTGCTTCCAACACAAAGGGAAATGTGACAGTTCTAATGTTTTCCCTCGCGCGTTCGCCAACCTAATTTCTCATACCTAAGATCCAAAATGAAACGGACTGGTTCATCTCGAAAGCGGGATTGCTAAATCGGGCGATAAAAACTTGGTAATTTAATAGCTTTAAAACACATACTATAAAAATATAGCTATATCTCTATAAACAGAATGTTACAGCACTGTGTCTACCCTCTGATGTAAAGGTGAATGCAGCCGGTTTAACCGATATTTCAGAAGCCTTCTGGGGAAAAACAATTATAAGCATTTGGCAATCTGCTCGTTTTAAAGGTCAAGTTTTATTTTTGGAATAAATATTTTTTGAACATTATGTTTATGTTCTATTATTAACTCTGTCCAACTATAAATTCGCCTTAAAAACCTAAATAGTGCCCGCCGTCCAACAAATAATCTAAAATGTGCCCTTAGTGACAAAAAGGTTGTGGACCCCTGCCTTATCAGAAAGTACAGGGTGGCCATAATTAAACTGTAAGTGTTCAAGGGATGCTGGAGAGAAAAACAACTGGGAATATTCTGGTGAAATTTGGTATCTACACGTTTCAGAACATGCGTAAGTCAAATATGCAAGAAAAAAAATCACCATTTTCACCCGATAGATGGCGCTATTCTGTGCTTCAATGCTTATCGACAGCATGTATGCAAATTTTAAGCCCATCGAACAGTATAAAATAAGACCACATTGAAATAAAGACCACATGATCAATCATGACTCTGAATAGGAAGGAACGTGCATTGTTAGGGAAGATATTCTATCAGAATGGTAACAATTATTCAACTACTCTGAAAGAATACCGGCTTATGAAACGATTAAGAAGAGGTCCAATGAGTGCGTCAATGGATTCAAAAATATGATTTCCAAATTTGAAGAAACAGGAGAATTGGGTGTTATTCCCGGCACAAGAGGGCGACACGTGTCCCGTAAACTCGGAAAGAGTGCAGCAAATTGATGACGCTATTGCTACTACGAGTAGCACTTCAGGAGCCAGTATGTTGCAACACGTGAGTGTAAGGAGTGTAGCTCGGACATTGCTCTGTCCATCGGTTTTGGAAGTTGTATATGCCCCCGGCGAGCGTTGAAATACGGTACAGCGCCATCTACTGGGTGAAAATGGTGACTTTTTTTCTTTGCATATTTGATTTGCGCATGTTCTGAAACGGTTAGGTACCAAATTTCACTGGAATGTTCCCAATGGTTTTCTCCCCAGCACCCCTTGAACACTTGCAGTTTAATTATAGCCACTCTGTGTGTACATATGCTCTTGTTCAGTCGCACCTCACGCAAAGCGGGTTCTCGTCAGACAATGCTATTTGGTTCTAGTCATCGAGTTTTTTAATGCAACGGGTTATTGTGACCAAGCACATTATTATAGTTCTATATTGTATAACCAACAGGAGGGGGCTTAAATTTTTCATCGGCATTTAAAGGCTGATGTCGTAGCTGTGCATTAGTGTTGTAAACACCGGTGACATAATTCGGAAAATTTGCCGGAATTTTGTAAGCAATGGTAGATAATGAGAAATCAACGTTTATTTCACGAACACTAACAATGATGATGCATGATTGGGTTTCTGCATTTCCGCATCAACCTAGGTTTTAATAATAATACCCGAATTAATGTAACAGCGCCCAACACGGATCAAACGAGAACTCGGATAATGGAGCGAGAAAAAAGCGTGATGAGACGAATAACATCAATTGATCGGATAAGATACTTTGATTATTGAATATTTAATTTTTTAACTTTGCCCTTGCTTTCCTTGTACATGTCTATCTTTAATAAATGTGTTTAATAATATGTGACTGCTATTGCTCTTTACAAAGCCCTTCAAATCTCTCTCTCTCTCTCTCTCTCTCTCTCTCTAGTAATTTTCTATCCGTAACAGCTCTGATTGCTGACAAGGATATCTGTCATTTTATTTAACCACTGATGGATGTAACGAAAAGTAAGCATAGGTGACATTGCTAAGTATTTTAACTAATTTCTTCTGTTTCAACCCTTTAGCCTATGGAAATGAAATAACATTTTTTTAATGAATGTTTGTAACAAGCATGGAAATTCTGTTAGTTTGAAAATGATAGTCTGAGCTACATCCCTAATATAGATCGTTGAGTGATGGCAAACCCTAAACAGCTTTATGTTTGTATAATATACAGTGTTACCGCAAAACGAAACACTACTTACGCGTGCGTAGAAAGCAATGAAAACTGGCAATGAAAGAGATATAGTATCGAACAATAAATAGTATTTATTTTAACAGATTACAACAATATAGGGAATTACAGTGTGAAATGATCAGTAGGTTTGAGTCAAGAGTCAACCACGGCAACAACATGTCGTCATCGCGAAATAGATGAAAAGTCAATGAATATGCGAATAGTGATCAGATGAATGAATGACCATTCGTTTTGAACCACTTGTGTTGTTATTAGTCTTTTTTAGACTATATTTGGTTAATCTGCCCAAGCCCCTCCGTGACATCTCAGCGCCCCCTGAATTTTCTCTGGGTCTTTTACTGCACCCTTGAAAGCCTCAAATGCCCACAAGGGGGCGTTATCGTGCACGTTGAGAACCTGTGCCATAGAGCATTAAATCAAATTAACATGTTACGAGTATATTATGAGGATCCAATCACGTGCGATTACTTCACTACAACAAGAAACTTTGATAAAATTATTTAATAAACAGTTTCTTTACATTAATGACACTAATAAGGTTTTATCATAGCTTTTGACTCCACATACTGCATTTTATAAGATATAAATAAATTCAACCAAATAGAAAGTTCAATAATTTTAAGAAATTACTTAATACTCACCTGACAAATTTCTGACAGTGTAACACAATATAAAGGGAAATGAAGCTAAGCTTCTATTTACATTATATTGTGTTAAAGTGGCTAAATACAACAAGCAAGATGATCGGGCAATGCCGAAAAATAGAAAATTTATGTAGCAGCATGTAAGGGCTATTCCCCATCGTTGAAAGCGGTTGAGACACATTCCACATGCTAATTGGCCGTAAGAGACAAGAAGATACCTGAAATATAGAATTCATTAGAAATATGAAAGGGTGTGAAAGGTATTTGTATCGTAATTAGGATAAAAAGATTTCATTTTAGTTTTTTGGAAAAAAACGTTCCTTAATTTCGATTAGACACAAACGCGAATCAAGATATAACCCAAAATAATTTCAAGTGACATGAAATTATTAATGCATTTAAATAAGGAAAACGATTTGAAGTGATAATTATCTAGTGCTTTGCAGAATATTCAGCATTTATACAGGATGTTGCCGAATTCGACCAATAAATTCAGAAGTGTGATAATAGGCAGCATGGGGATGGCAATCAACATACAACATGGGGTCGCAAACCGTGTTTAATCGAATAATTCGCAAAAATAGTTATGAAGGGTGTGATGTATAGTGGAATAAAAAGGGCAATAAGAGGTAAGAAATACATTTACAAGAAGTAAATCATGTCTACAATACGAACAATGCATCACTGCTCGAGGTCAGAAATGCTCGCTTAAGAGGTTAAACTCGTTATTGTAGCTTTTAGCGTCCAAGTATAGTTTTTTTTAATTCAATACATTGTTTATTGTGTGGAGGAGGGGACGATGAAAATTATGATGGAATATTGGGTCGCAAATATTTAAAGTTTTGAGAAAGCACCGCCATTAACCGGTTTGCCCGTACTAGCATTATTTCCTTTATTCTATCTTTGATTTGAGCAAGTTTTTAGTTCTTATAGTGAGATTATCAGTGCTAGTGTGTGTTTTTAAGAGATGCAGTTTGTCCCATGGTACTGAAAAAATATTTTCTCATCCGGTATTTTCTTTGTGGTGAGAGCAAGAATTCTTCATTGAAGGCAGGAATTTAAATTATTGAAAATATTTGATAAAAAACAAGGGTTGTAAGACAATATGCAATTTGTTGCTTGAGAAGAAAGGAAAATGGAAGGATAATCCAAAAAATCCGATGTTATCTCTTTCTCCATTGCTTTGTAAGACTTAATATTACACTATGCTTCAAATGGTGTGCGCATATACATATGCACACAATCCCTCCCGAAATCCTCAACCATTTTAAAAAGAGGTACGAAAAACAAAATTATTTTGAAAGTGTAAGAGAAATTTTTTTAAGATACATAGAACATTCTTTATAGCATGTAGAGTTTATTTATAAAAAGGAAACATTTAGGGGGTTTTGTGTTCCAATACTATAAAATAAAAAAATGCGTGAAAACCTTAAAATTGAAAATTAAAACAGCTTCCATTTTCGCATTCTGTTAAATATTCTGCTTAGTTATATGCAGTAAGAAAATGAGCTCTTTTTTGGAACATTTTGGGCAAAAAAATTGATTACTTAACGGGTTAACACAAAAAAATAAGATCGAAGTTTAAGGAGGCCGGTTATACGCTGGGTATAAAAACGATAATTTTAAAAGTAACAAAAGAGAGGAGCAACTAAAAAAGTTATAGTTCTGGAAGTATACCACTTTTTCAAAAATCTGGGATAATACCTAGAATAAATGACTTCAAAACATCATTGTACACTAAAATTTCAGATTTCTTCGTAAAAAAGTGGCTGCGCATTATGTGGCGAATATACCTAAAAGTTAAAAAAATGCAGCTTAAAAAATGAAAGCGTAGGTGCTCTTTGACAGAATTTACGAACATACACTGAAAAAGCACTAATTATTCTCAAGAAGATTAATACTATATACACAATTCTTCCCTTTTATCCTCCTAAATTTAATTGACTCGTTTCTATTTTATTTGGATCTTTTAATCGCTAAAATAGTTTTGTTAGTATAGTTATTGTTGTTATTAGTTCTTTCTTTAAATTTAAATTCAATATGGAACCTTTTTCTAATAATCCGGAAAATGAAATTTTCTCTATACCAGTCATTAAGATCAGTAATTGATTTATGTCTCAGAAATATGATTTTCATTAGTGAAATGTAAGTTTCTCACAGTCTGAAAAGGTTATTTTGTGAACCATTTTTGATGCTGATGTAAGCTAAAAAGGAATTTTTTTAGTTGTATAAGTTGTTTTAAGTACAGTGTAATAAAATAAAAAAGACGGATAATTTATTATGAACGTATGTCGCATACAAAGGGCACTGCGTGGAAACAACTGAGTGAAATATGGAGTGGCAAATCTACAGAAAAATAGTAAAATTCATTTCACAAATATCTTGATTTAATTAAAGTTAAGTACTAGAAATACATCTCTAAGAGAGAGAGGAGACATAAGTAAGAGGGTACTCTAAAACTAATGAATGTAAATTAAATGCTTTTGCGCAAAAAAACATAATAGTAAACAATGGATGCTAAGACTTGCTCAATATTGTGTTGCATAAGTTATGAATAAATGGTACTTAACAAACAATATTCTGAAATCCTACAGCAAATGAATTAGCTAAGGAGTCAAAAACTTCATCACTGCGATGTATACTTTTCAGTTTAAAAATAATTCGGCAGTATATATAAGTAACGGATTAATAAAAAGTATTACATAAATTGTCAAATTTTCAGCTAGGACAGATAAGCATAACTGCATATATGTATGAATTGATAATGTAGTACAAAACTTGCATCTTAAAATTATACGAGACACCCGAAAAGGTTATTAAAATAAATTATTACAAAACCAACAAGTTAAGGAGTAGCTACTTCAAACATGAATGATCTAGCTTTTTTTTTATAATCAAAATTGAAATACAAAACTACTTCACTTACTGTTTAAACTTTAATAGCTGTAATTCGGAATTATTTTGCAAGTTATCTGATCCAATCCCCCGTACATAGCGGTCTCGTTGCAACAAAAAAAATAACCTCTCTTCAATTGAGATTTTAGTACGAAATACGGAGTTCATGTATTTTGACTGAATTCGAGTCAAAGTTCAACTAAAGAAATAAGTTTTCGTTATCATAAGTAGGTGCATAAGTTATTTACCAACCATTTTCAGATATAGGAACAAACAAATAGAAATTAAGATAAACATGTGTAAAACTAATTTTATGATAGTTATTAATACGTGTGCTAAATCATTAGGCAAAGCCTTGTGTCATTATAAAAAAAATAAAACATTTTAGTAATCAGTTCTTAAATAAGGGGAAAAAATTGTTATAATCTTTTGGAAAGGATTGGTTAAGAACGCATTACACTAGATTGTAAGACATTGTTCCTTTCTCCTTCCTCTCATAAGTCATATGTAAAGATAGTACTGCGGAGTGCATATTATTTCTCTGGCCAAACAGCCGAGGGATTCAAATAGCATTAATTTTTTGTGTGGAATGGAATGTTTAACTTTTTTGTAAAAGAAATGTCCATTTTATTAAAATTCCTCAATTAAGCTTGTCAGGAATTCAAGTCGATTTAACGCACAATAAGCCTCATTTCTTCACACAATGGGGTTTTGATGGAATTTGTTTTAGAACATCATCAAGCTCGAAGTTAACTGTCAAAAAATTCCAAGGAATGAGAAGGTTCAATTAAGCCTAACAATATCACGATAGAATTAGAGTTGAATATGATCACAAGTAAATAGATTAGGCAAAATCTTTTGAGAATGAGGAATAATAATGTATCCCGTTTTTCTTAAAAATAGGTTTTGAATTCAAAAACTTATAAAATTTAGAAGTATCGTTTTACCATTTATTGTAGACACTTAAAAATTTTTGATAAGAAAATTAATTTGTAAAACAAATAATCCCGATTGAATATATTTTTCTTTCTTATTGTGTTGTTCTACTAATATTTACAAGGGAATGAATTATTAATATCTTCCTCTTTTCATTCAGTTGAATTATTTAACCATTATTGATAAAACTATTTAAAAAACACAACTTATAGGTAAGCATTTTTCAATATATATATATATATATAGAGAGAGAGAGAGAGAGAGAGAGAGAGAGAGATCTTGTTCAAATTTTCAATCGTTTAATAAAATACTTTCTATTCGTCCAATAAATTTCAAATAAATTTTTAAAAACTTGTAGTGGTGGACACTTGATGTTAATACAGTTTTTTAAATACTAATTCAATAATTACCGGTTAATTAATTACATTAAATTAATTACCGGTTTTCGATGCCAACTTAGGTTTGTCTCCACAGTTGTAACAATGTAACAATTTAAAACAATGACAAAAGCTGGCGTCGAAAACCGGTTTTTCAGCCGAGCTAGTTAAACCGGGTGTGCATTGTTACAACAATGCAGACAAACCATGTTCTTTTTCCATTCATTCTCTCTCTCTCTCTCTCTCTCTACTAGCTCATTCTCTTCCTATACATATATATTTATTTTAATATTTATCTTGTTCAAATTTTCAAACATTAATAAAATATTTTCTATTCATCCATTCAAAGTAGGAATTGACTTAATTTTTTTATATAACTTGTTTGTGAGAAATTTCACAGCTTCATATTAAAAATAATATCATACATATAACTAAATATTTTTACTATATAACTTTGAAGCACGTAACTTTGAGGAAATACTACACGAGTCGAACGTAACAAGTAAGAACAATATATTTTATTACTGCCATTAAGTGAATAACCAACTGATGACTCGGAAACAATAATGAAAATATATTTTAAAGTATTTTATTATTATTTTTTGTTGTTGTTAAAATATTCAAATTTAATAAATATTTTTTTAACGAAATTTCCTAAAACTATATATAAACTAATTTTTAAAGTTTTTTCTGATTGTTTCAAGGAAAAGTTATAAGATTTTTTATAATTAATCGTATATACTCACTGGCTGGTGCCGAATTCGAACGTCAAATTGAGAGGGGTGCTAGTAGGCAGAATGGGAATGACAAATCAAAATAGAACATGAGGTCGCAAACCACATTTTGTCGGAGTAATTCGAAAAAATGTTATGTAGGGAGGGGTGTCGAGGGAATGAAAAGGACAATAAAAGGCAATAAATACATTTATCAGACATAAAACATGTTTGCATTACAAACAATGCATCACAACTTGACGTCAGAATGCAACGAAATGATTGTCACAGGAATTGTTCGAAGTTACGACCGCGTCGGTCATAGAACAGCCGGCATTGGCGGACGAATTGTCGGATGTGTTCAAATAAATTCGATGTGCTGGCGATGTCAGCTGAAGCAACGACGACCTATATTGGTGTAGTGTGGTGGTAATTGCGCAGCGCAATCGAAAAATGTGCTTGGCACCCTCATGCAGGAACAATACGTTCTGGTTCGTAGTTGCCAGTACTCCCTGCAGCAACAAATTTGCATACATGCTGAAAAAAAAGTTTTTTTCCCAACCCTACGATGGTGTCTTAAATCCTCGCATTCGTTTGACTAGTCCCCTCGTCTGGCGCATTGTTCTCTCGACAATTATCTTGATTCTCGCTGACTAAACGTGGATTGCGACCTCAGGTCCTGTAGTGATTTATCATCCTCATGCTGCATACTATCATCCCTTTGAATTAGTCGGTCAAATTCAGCAACACTCTGTATATTCAAATTGTAGTTTATTTTACGATAGTAAAGTTCGAACAGGAAAAAATGGGATTTACTTTAGTTGAATTTACTTCCATAAAAATCATATTTGTTCAAGCTGTTTAAAATATTTTTTAACTTACGAAAACACGTTTTTGGGAGGATGTAGACTAAATACCAAGAATACAAGAAAGTAAGGGGAAAAGGAAGGAAAAGAAATGAGATAGCGTAGAATCGAAAAGAGAAAAATCAGCAAGGCTTCTAATAAACAAGTCACATGTACTTACAAAAGTCAGGAAGCGAAAACGGAATGATCAGGTTCGCAAATCTTGAAGTTTACTGAAGGAAATAGGCCAGTAAAGGAAGTAAAGGTCTGACTAAACCTCTTTTTCAAAAAATTAAAATGTCTGCAGTTACTTAAGCCAACACCAATTCAATTTTTACGAAGAGTTATCATTAAAATTAGGATTATCTTTTTTTGTTGTTGACAAAAATCAATTTCAAATGGATTTTAGTTTATTAATAAAGGTCATTGGTAATGAAACTCGTCAATATATAATCTACTGCGATCAAATATTAAGAAGGAATTTTAAGTTAGTGCTCTGTCAAATTTTCACTTAACACACACAAAAAAAGAAAAATGTAGCCCTTAGTTTAACATCCAACAGCATGTTACTTGACTATGATTTTATGCAAGAATAAAACTTGAATTCCAAGAGTTTCCTTCTTATCTTTTGAGACTGACAGGATTTGGAAACTGAAAAAAATAACTAGTATAATATGCTTTAAAACTTTTTACTAATATTTTTTTTGATGTTTTAATATAAAAAAACTGCAATCATTATGTTAATATCAATGACATTCTGATAAAGATGGAAAAGAGTCAAGGAATATAGGAATATGTAAGATATATACATCGTCGAACCTCCATATTGCGAATTTTTCTATAAAGCGAACTTTAACCTGGAACCAAGAATATTTCAAGATTTTCTTCGTAAACTAACCTCCCAAGAGCGAAGTGCATTTTCTGTATAACGAAATTTTTCTCTTGTGATTTAATTTTTTTCTCCCTATTTTTAAAGTATTTCTGAACATTCACAAGTTATTCTCTCCTTTAAACATAATTTATGGTGGTCATAAATCTTGTACTTTGGTGCCTAATTCTACTAGAGAAATAGAATCCTAAGCGTTTAATCCAATTAGTGCAACCTATAACCCCCCCCCTTGTCCAGTTCACTAGAAAGATCTATATCCCCTTTCACCCTCAATGGTGTTGTCTCGTGTCCCTGCAAAGTCAAACATCCATTTCTGCAAGGGGTGATCAAATGAAAAGGTACGAAACGACACGGTGGGTACAAATATAGACTTTATTCAAAATATACACCATAGGCCGGAGCACAACGATCCCACTGATGAACAAGCCGCAGGATTCCTTGTTCCCAGAATTCCTGTGGCTGTGACGAGACCCAGTCCTTCACAGTGTCCTTGAGTACGTCGTCCGAGTTGAAGCGCTTTCCTTTCAGGTGTTTCTTCAGTGGACCAAACACATGGAAATCGCAGGGTGACATGTCCGGACTGTAGGATGGAGGGTCCAACGTCTCCCATTGGACTTGTCCAGTTCCATTTGTGTGACTCTGGAGACGTGTGGACGCGCGTTATCATGGAGCAGAACCACACCCTCCGTGAGCAGCCCGGTCTTTTGTTCTTGATGGACCTGCGTAGGCGTCGGAGTGTCTCACAGTACACATCGGAGTTAATGCTTTTTCTGTGCTCGAGTAATTCTGTGCTCGCATCATTTGGATGCCGCTTTTTATAAGAGCCTTTGCTCTCTCCTGCGCATGCGGGCACCCGCGCATGATCCGATCCCAGTCAGAGTCTCCAATGGCATCCCGAGATGTCTCGCTACATTCTCCCTTGGCGGAATATGCAAATATTTAACTGTTTCATTTTATGTCGTTTCGTACCTTTTTATTTGATCACCCCTTATAGTTGGAAAATAATGTGTGTTTAAAATTACTTATATGCTTTAAATTAGAAAATGTCCTTAAAATTCATTAATTTAATATAATTTTTTTCTTCTAAATGTTGAAAATACAGTCTGTTCTCGATATTCTTTTTCTCATATTTCTTGCATTTTTTCTTTATTTATTTTGGATGAGTAAGACATATAAAATAAATAGATATTAATTTACAAAAAGGTGTGAGTAATTTCTTTTTGAAATATATAGTGTTTATGAATTTAAAATGTGTTTTATGTAGTTTATAAAAGTATATTGAAAGATGAACCTTTTTTACGAATTTTCCATATAATGTGTGTGAACCTTTTTTCGGGTCTTAGCTACTTCATTATATCGAGGTCCGACTGTAGATATATATGTGTGTGTGTTTAAAAGATACTCCACACACCCACACAATTACACCAATTTTTTAAAAATCTTCATGAAACATAAGGTTTATTTTAAATTTATAGTATTTTATGCTAAAAAAGAAATCTGAACCAATATTACAAATAAGTTTCCAACATTTGACAAAAGATGTCCCCACCAATAAGTTATGGTTGAAATTTTCTGATGTAAAGCGTCATATCGTAAAGTTGGGCATCTGGCAACACCATAACCTTGAAGTATAAGCTACTTAGTATTGCAAATTTTTTTTGCGCAAAAATGTAGAGTTTTGAGTCGAAAAAGTGAATTTGCGGGAACGTTTGATTTCCTTCTTTAATTTGAAGGAATCTGCAACTGAGGCGTATTGATTGCTTGTAGAAGAATAAGCTGAGGCTGCTTTGAGTAAGAAAAGTTGTAAGAGGTTTCAAAAGCTTATGAACGGGGAGTTTGATGTCGTAGAAAAAACGTAGAGAAAGAGAATTGGAAGAAGTGCCAAATTCATGAAGAACTTGCACGTAAAAGTGACTCAACGAGCCATTTCACTTCATTTAAAATCGTTTGGAATGATTCGAAAGCAAGAAAATCGGTTTCTACAGGAGGTGAAGCCAGAAAACATTGCATACCGATTTCGTACATGCAAAACACTGCTTTCCAGGCAAAAATGAAAGACTTTTTTTGCATCGTGTGATGAAAAATGGATCCACTGCGATAACCCAAAGAAGAAATCACTCGTATCACGTGACCATGCTTAAAACAGTCGAAGATTCATGGAAAACTCATTTTGTGTATTCTGTCGGAAAAGCTTCGTGTCATGTATTATGAGTGATTCAAAGGATACGAACTATTACTAGGCTCTCTATCAAACGCAATCGAGGAACCGGAGTCTGACACTCAAGAAAAATACCCCCGTTATTACTCCAGATGCGATCAAATTATCCTCCAGCATCATAATGCTCGTCCACATGTTGCGGCGCCCTTTAAAACCTACTTGGAGAAAACTCAATTAGGAAACCCTAACCCACCATATTCAACAGACATTGCACCTTCCAATTATCACTTGCTCCGACCGATGACACAAGGCTTGTCAGAGCAGTATTTCACATCATATGAAGATACCAAAAATTGGGTTGATGCGTGGATAGTCTCACATATGAAACCGTATCTGTATACTGCCAGAAAAAATAAGAAAAAGTACTGGCTAGAAATGGACAATACTTTGAATAAAATGCAATGTACTATTTTTTCATAATAAAAGCCCAAATTTTGATTTAAAAAACCAGTGGAAACTTATTTGCATTCTAGATGTGTAATTTTTATTAATATTTATTTTCCCAATTAAAAATTTGTTATATTTAAATATATTATTTAATTGCTCCTTATTTACAGCACTCTTGTTATCACTAAGTAAATATTTTACTTCAATAAAAAAAACGAAATAATTAAGAGGGCATAAAATACAAAATAATATAATTTCCAGTTATTTTAACTTAATGAAATTCTCCATCAACCAATTTTTAATACGTGCTTACATAATCTGTAAAATTTTGTAAAAAAAAAAAATTCATAACGTTTTTGAGCTACTAACTTTTTATCAATTTTAGACATATCTAAATTGTGCTCTTTGTAATTTAAAATTAAAAATATTTTTATAAAATTTCTACTTTTATTTTAAACATAAAATAAGGAACTTGACAGGTGGAGTTTTGAACTGCATCATCAAAAATTTCAAGTAATTATAAAAAACTATTTATAACTATTAATAAACTATTTTAACATTCTTTTCCATCTACGACGGTTTCTCATAAATATGTCCATTTTATGTGCTTTAATAACAAGGAAAACATTTGATCTATTATCAAGAAATTTATTACGAAAGCAAGAGATAAGCGATAATTTTCATTTATCGGTAATTTCCCGTAAATACGCATGAATGTGATTTTGCAGTATACAATATTTGTTTCATTTATCTTTGTTATTTGTCTCATGATTACGAATTTTGAAACTTAACAGGGGAAAAATATATTGCAAGAGGCTCAAAATATTGATTTGTATTGGTAAATTAAAGTCATGGGAAATGTAAGTAGTGTTCCTGAGCCAACACACACTGCCCTTAAGAGGAATGACAGACTCTTTCAGTTTGCCTCTAATCCGGGTGCTATCCGCTGCTCGGCTGTTATGAAAATATAAATGCAACCCGATATCCATCCTTTCTCGTGTAATTTCTTTGCTGTGACGTATGCGAATAAATATGTAGAGAGCCGTTTGAATATATTTCACTGCTACAGAAAGAATGAGACGCACTAATTTTACACTAAAACGACATTAATGGTAAATTTAAATACATTAAAATAAAATTACTTAAGAGATTAGAGTTGCAAATTTCTATATAGGGGAGACCGAGCAAGATGACTAATGTCTTAATATTTTTCCGTATTCCACTAGGTAACAGCATCAAATGAACACTACTGGCTCTCCTTTTGGCTTTTCGTTAAACTATAGTATAGCCACGCTGAAATCGCCCTTTTTATGTTAGTTGTGAAGCTTTGATTGTTTTTTGATGCCACGATATAACTTTTATGCATGTGTAAATAAGCTCTGCTACAGATACAGGTAAGATATAACGTTTCTCTTTAATATTTATGAGTAACTTGTTTAAATACTACCTATTACCATGAATAAATGTCAATTAATTGCGTTCCTTCATGGTAATGAGAGCGAATATTTTTAAATAGACAGTCTGGGGCAAGATGACGAGCTCGATTTATTAAACTTACTATTGTTGTCCCTTCTATTAAATCCTGTGAACACTTGTTTGTCTGTGTGTATGTTCGAGTGACCTTGCGCTTCCACCTCTTTTGGGGCTAAGAGGTGCTTCGGATCGGGAAAGGTTTCATTCGAAAGGGGGTGACCAGAGGAAGACATTTTTGCCATCCACTAAGCCCCCCCCCTAAAGAGGAAGGAATGTAACAATAATTTGTTGCTTTAGAGCTACTGGCTTTTATCTGCTACCTTTTCTGATTTTTTGCGAGAAAACGAAAATGCTTCCTGAACTTGTAGAAAGAGCCCAACCAGGAACTGTAGGCAATTGTAGTGATAAGGGCTGGAACAATGAGGGCACTTTTTTCTCTTTTTTTTGAAGCACTTTTATTTTCATGTGAAATCAAGCAAAAAATCTCCCAATCAGTTGATTTTTGACAATCACAAAACTCATGTAACTTTGCAGGCTATCTTATATGTTGAGCGAAAAACATCATCATGGTTGGGTTGCAGTCGTACACATCACATTGTCTCCAAGTCCCTTGTTGTGTCATTTTTCGACCAGTTAAAAACGCACTATAGCCAAGCATGTGACACCTTTATGGTCACTCATCCAGAACAAACTATCACAGACAAAATATTGGGAGGTTTTTGAGCATCACTTACTTCAAATCAGCTACAGTTGGAAATGCCGTTGAAAGGGTTTACAGAATATGGGATCGAGCCTCATAATGCTCTTGTGTTTAGCGAACATGACTATGCTGCGGTAAAAACTACTAACCATGCTGCTGTTGCGATGAAACTGAGAATAATAGTACTAATCCTCAGACCCCGGTAATAGAAAAACCAACATATAAACCCTCCAGAAAAACCAGAACTTATGGCAAGGCTGATTCCAATGCACCAAAGAAGCCTGTAGTGTTTTATATTTCAAACCATTGCCTAAAACAACATAATGTGAGACAAAAAAGTAAAAGTAATAAATTGAGTTCTAGCATTCTTACAAGCATACCCACCAAAGAAATGTTAGAACAAAGGGAAAAACATAAGGAAGAACAGGAAGTTTTTAAAAAAAAACAGAAAAAAAAGCTCCTGAAGCTAAAAGAGAGTAAAAACTGTTTCCTGTAGGCCTAAATCTATAAAATCTAGGCCAAAATTCCAATTGTATCAACTTCAAAGGACGGTGTTATAAGATGTCCTGCTTGTGAAGAGGAACCCTCCAAAAGAAGAATGGACCAGTGCTGTAAATGCCAAGAGTGTTTGGCATGAGGAATGTTCCAATTATAAAAATGTCATTTTTATTTGTGACTATTGTTAGGTACACAACTAAACACTTCAACATTACGTTACAATGCATTACGCTTAGTTTGATACTTTGTAAGACGTAAAAACACAATTATCATTTGTTAAACCATGTAACACATTCAAAAGATAAAATATTCTCAACCTTTTTCAGTGTCGCCATCTTGTCCCAAGGCAAAAGTCATCTTGCCCCAGTATTGGGGCAAGATGACGATTTGTTAAGGTTATGAAAAAATAAATAATCCTTAACTTCTTTTATTGGAAAAATTAAATGGTAGTATATTTTAATACTACAAAGGACTACTCTAACAGTTCATGTAAAACTGATTTTACTACCCCTAAAAATAAATTAATAAACAACAAAAAACTGTTAACGTCGTCATCTTGCCCCGGTCTCCCCTATAACCTTTGAAGGCATTCTTTAAAATCAACTTTTTATCTAGGTTTAATCGACAAAGTATAAAAATCTACTTCTCTAACTGATGGATATATTGATCAGACCCACGTTGAGCGCAATTCTTTCTGTAGCAATAAAATACACTGCTGGCCACCATAAATGCAACACCCTGAAGGAAGCACGCAAATAACATGAAATTTACAACATGCATTAGCGGAGGTGAATATGCAGACTAGAATTTCAGGGCAGACATATCAAGCACGCCTGTTGCGTCACCTCAAAGCGCTATTTAAGACTTGGAGATTTCGACGATTTCAAGTTCGGCAATTGTGTTTTTCTTGTGGTTTTTTCAAAAAACGATCAGTTATGTCTCGTAAAAAACAACGATCAGCTTTTGATCACGTATCCGAGTTCGACAGAGGAAGGATAGTGCCTACCCCGAGATTGTGGATTATCTTTCAGGGAAATAGGTAGTCGTGTTGGACGAAACTGAGTGAGCGAATGATTGTAGGATTTATTGGCACAAGAGCCGAGGCCGATATACTGCTCCAAACATTCGTTAAAATATTCAAAACGTTTTTAAAATATCTAAAAATGCCGACAAGAACACTGTTTTAATAGTGCAAAGTAAAATTAAAATTTAAAATATTAAAATTCAATTAAAAAAATAAAGGAACATACATTTTGGTGGGGGGACGAACCCTGCCACAAAGTCAAGAAAGGTTAAAGCAGCAAAATTCAAAAGTAAAAATCTATATTAAAAAAAATCCAGCCATTTGCTGTAATGTAAATTGTAAAGAGAGAACAATTACTTTTTGCCAGTTTTATATCGAGTAGATGTAATAATGTGAGAAGACGGAATATCAATATCGTAATATTTCGGTAGAACCAATTCATCCCATTATATTCTATTATTTCTTCATCCG
>BMAO01016938.1:25000-30000 GCA_019973975.1 Trichonephila clavata | reverse complement strand
GTGTTTGCAAAGAATCATCGTGTAGAGTTCAGATTTATCATCATCACAGTTAAAACATATGGAGCCATTCATTTTTTCTCCACCCATTGTTGTAAGCACTTTGAATGAAACGTGTGTTTGCAAAGAATCAGGGTGTAGAGTCCAGATTTTTTTTTATTACTCTTCTTCGCTTTCTGTGGAAGATGCATCATACTTGGAAATTTTTATTTTTAAAAGTTTAGCGTATCCGCAGGCTTTGTTCAAACTGCAAACCGACGAAGATTCTCCATCGTGAAAGAATCGGTGGCCGTTAAAAGTAACGTTACATTCTAAAGGTTCCGGAATGGTTTTGAAAGAAGGCGACTCCAAGACATCCACCACGGGTAAAAAGCGAAAATATCTTTTAAACAACTCTTTCTGCACAGGGCCGTATACGTAAACAATTTTTTCCCTGGGTTCGATGCGCCTCACGAGCATGTCGTTGTACATTTTATACAAATGACCGTTTGCCTTAAAGAGCGGTACGCTTCCTCTCGCGATTTGGGATAATACGATTTTCGTGTGGGTGTCCGAATGATACAGGTTGATCACCAAATCGGTCTGGTCGAATCTCAGATTCGACAAATTTATGGTAAAAGCTCTATATCCCTTGGAATCCCGAATGGAAGCGATGGCGACTTCTGCGGGAATTTGATCTCCGCCGCAGTAAATGGTATTACAGTGGGCGAAGAATCCAGCATGGTCCATTTCGTCGAGATCGCACATCGTGATCTAATTATTAACTATATTTGAAAAACGACATTTTTATACACCTGACGTGGGGATAATATCTTAAAAAAAAAAAAAAAAAAAAAAAAAAAAAAAAAAAAAAAAAAAAAAAAAAAAAATTTTTTTTTTTTTTTTTTTTTTTTTTTTTTTTTTTTTTTTTTTTTTTTTTTTTTTTTTTTTTTTTTTTTTAACGTTCTTTATTACACCTTACAAAATTTATCTTATTTTCCGGTTTGTCGTTTTCGTAGTACAAGATTCTGTCGGGGTTTCCATCAGCATCGTAATATAATAGTATTGCGGAACTCTTGGGAGCGTCTTCCTCGGTCGTTTCTTGCTTAAATCGTTCTACGAATTCGGGAAAAATGATAGATCCGTTTTCGTCGTCCACCACGAATATCGGGGGGATTTTGCAACTAAATGTAGGATTGGCGAAATAAAAATTCAATTCGTGATTCGTCGACAATTTGACCTTTCCTTCGACGATCGCCTGTAACCAAACCATGCTGCGCACGTGTGTTCTTCTTCCCAATTTAAAAAACAATTCGCTCGCCTCGTCTTGAGTCAGCATTTTGCAATTTCTTTGTATGGGTAACAAATTAGAATGCAGGGGAGGGTGGATCAAATCCCTAAAATAGAGGCGACTGCCGGGTAAAAAAGTTCGAATCATTTCCAAGGGACGTTTGTATCCTAACAACGCTCCGAACTCGGTCGCCTTGTAAAAAGGTTGGCCGTTGTAAACGTAAACGTTCAATAAACGTCCCGTGGAAGGTTCCAGAATGTTGAGAAATAAAAAATTGTTCATCTTGCAGATAACACGAATGCGGGAGACTGGTGTCAGAATGTCCAGCTGCCCAACAGATATTTCTCAGAGAATTGTTAATCTTCTCAGAGAATTGTTAGTCTTCGTTAGAATTGTATTAAAAAAAAAAAAAAAAAAAAAAAAAAAAAAAAAAAAAAAAAAAATTTTTTTTTTTTTTTTTTTTTTTTTTTTTTTTTTTTTTTTTTTTTTTTTTTTTTTTTTAAGAAATAAATATTTTTTCTGAGTGAAATAAACATTTTTTCTGAGTGAAATAAACATTTTTTCTGAGTGAAATAAATATTTATTTCTGAGAGAAATTTTTTCTGTACGTTCTCGCTTGCATCGTCTATATATATTTGTTCCCGCAAAGTTATGCGACAGTGCAATTCCAACTTTGAGGTTATGACGCCGTGCTTCCGAGGTCGTCTGATCGATGGATTCTCGTCTGTGACGGGTGTATAAATACTCGTGTTTGCTGTGAGAGTTGCTCCATTTTCTCCCGATCCCCCGAACGCTACACGTCGCTTCTCAAAGGGTGAGTTGAACTCTTTTCTTACATTTTTTCTTTATTTTGCAGGAATACGCAGAAATAGAAGTGATTTTGCAGAAATAGAAGTGATTTTGCAGAAATAGAAGTGATTTTGCAGAAATAGATGTGATTTTGCAGGACGTGACATTTGTTTTCGGTTAAGACTGTCAGTGTTTGGTGGTGTTCGATATTCCGTGCACTGGTAGTCTTAACGGGAAAAAGATGTTTATTTCGTGCCTGCCACGTATCCATTGGGAAACAAATTATTGATTTTTATTCGAATATCTATTTAGAAATCATAATTAATTTACGCTCGAAACGTATTTATCATTAAATATCTAATCGTTCGTTTTTAAATAATGTTTAAGTACACTGTAATTATTTTTTTTTGTTAATCTCTTTTAATACGCAAGCTTGAAAGTATTTATGATTAAATATCTAGTCGTTTTGTTTTTTAAATAATGGAATATCCAAACTCATTTATAATCAAATCTTTTTTTTGTTAATCTCTTTTAATACGCAAGTTTGAAAGTATTTATGATTCAATATCCAGTCGTTTGTTTAACTGTAATTATCTTTTTTGTGTTCATTTTTTTTTGTTTGACTGTGATTATCCTTTTTTAATGTTTAGTTGTTTTTAAGTAATATGCAAGCATAAAACGTATTTATAATTCGATAATTTAACATTTTTGTTTAAATGTTATCTTTTTTCGTAATCAGTTATTTGTTTTATAATTAATTATTATTAACGCTCGACGCGTGTTTATTACTTAACATGTTTCTGTTTAACTGTAATTATCTTTTTTTATGTGTTTAGTTGTTTTTAAGTAATATGCAAGCTTGAAACGTATTATATTTAACATTTTTTTTGTTTAATTGTTTTTTTATGTTCAATTGTTTTTTATAATCACTTTAATTGTCTTTTTTTTAATTATAGGGTCATGGCCAAATTCAACCACGATTATTTCGTGTCCATCGACTGGATGCGGTATCGGAGCGAGTGGGTGCCCCATCGGTTGCTGTTCGCCGACCCTTACATTTACAAAACGGTCGATATTCGACCTGATTTGGGCAGTCTGCGCTACTTCACGTACCAGGACGTGCAAGTAAACATGAAATACGTGCCTTCCCTCTTCAGACAGGAGGATTGGATATCCCCGAATGTCGTCAGAGTTCCCGTCGAAGAGTTCCACGAGTTCCTGAAATCCAGACTGGTGAAGGAGCATCTACCGTCCAACGAAAACGGATGGGACTTGACCATCGGAACGACGGACTTGGCGACGTACATGTACCTGGATCGATTCATTCCGGACGTGTTGAGCTATATCGGCAAACGGGACAACACCGCCGAAACCAGAGTGAGGGATATGGTGCGAATGAGCAACAGGGAGAGAAAGGGCATGATGGGAGAAATAGAGGAAGAAGACGAAGACGACGACGACGAGGAAGAAGAAACACAAAAAAAGGAAGAAAGAAAATAACCCCTTTGTATTTTCTTTCGAACGTAAGATAATAAAATAAAAAAAATTTACATATTATATTGGTTTCTGTGTGATATATTATATGTGTGCATCGCAATTGGGGAAAATGAATTGCGTAGGGAGGGAATGCAATTAAAATAATCAAAACGACAAAAAAACATTTAATTAAACCGCATTTGATAAAAGAATGTGATTAAAGAACACCCTCGAAGAAAACTTTTCAAATTAGGATCAAAATACTCAGTCTCGTTAAAAGCTATTGTAATTTTCACTTTATTGCTGTCAACATAAATCTAGAGAGGGGTTCCTGCATTATGATCCGATTACAGTCGGCCACAAGTACCGGATACTACATGTAAACTTTCGAGAGATCGTATATTAATTTCTAACTCGACATACAAAAGACGTGACACCCTGATGATGATTCTAAGCAGATTCTAAGTTAAGGCTACCTTCGGAGCACTTTTTTTTGAAATATATAAATTTTCAACTAAATAAACATTTTTATATTTGAAATGGAGCATAAAACTAAGAATTGAAGTACAATTTCCACAAAATTAACAATAATTTTCGATATATTGGAAATTTCACTCAAAATTCCAGTGAAAAATTGCAGTTACGGTTAGGTTTGTATTGAAAAAAATCCAAAAAATATATTCGAATAATATTTATGCAATACATAAAAAAAATCATTATCTGTGCTTATATAGCTATAAAATTTGTGATACTTTTGAAAAGTTTTTGAAATATGTCATTTTTTATGCGAGAACTCAATTTTTTTACAAAAAACTAATGTTATTTTCTCACAAAAAGTGCAATAAAATCAATAACATAGAGATTAGACTTCTAATGAATGTATTCAAATAATATTTATACAGTACGTAAATTATATCTTTATAAGTGTTAGGAATAAAAAAGATTTGTAATACTTTTGAAAGTTTTTTAATTATGCCAAATTTTGTGCAAAACCAAGGTTTCTTAAAAAAACTAATGATCATCTTCATAAAAAAAAGCAATAAAGTACATAAATATATACACAGAGTTTAGATTTTGATTCATAACACAGATATAACAAAATAAAACATGTTCTGAAAATTTCAATTCAATATCTTACAAATATTTTGAGTAGGGATGTACTTCCGGTTTTGTAAGCTCCATTTCCGGTTTACTAATTATGCTATAACCTTGCTTCTAAATATCGTAAACATAAAACTAGAGTGTTTTTGGAATCTTTAATGTATGGGCTATAAAATAAATTTCGAAAATTTTACCCAAATCGACGAATTTTGGGTTTTACCTTAAGTAATTTATTCATAAGATTGAGTTTGAATATTTTGACCAAGCAAATCCTGACTGTAATGAACCATATTGTTTAATTGTTCTTTATGTCGAAAAAAAAAAAAAAAAAAAAAAAAAAAAAAAAAAAAAACTTATAATAGTTGGA
>BMAO01016938.1:0-22500 GCA_019973975.1 Trichonephila clavata | reverse complement strand
CGTAATTATTTTTAACTGTTTTGGACGTGACATTTGTTTTCGGTTAATGGTGTTCGAGATTTCACGCTCGCCACGTATCCTTTGGAATTTTAATTTAGAAATGATTGCTATTTAAAAATGATTGTTGTTTAGAAATAATTGTTATTTAGAAATGATTGTTGTTTGAAATAATGCCATTTAGAAATAATGCTGTTTAGAAATAATTGTTATCTGAAATCGTAATTGTTATTTAGAAATGAATGCTATTTAGAAATAATTGTTATTTGAAATAATGCTATTTGGAAATCGTAATTATTTTTTTTGCATGAATTTAGAATCAAATATTCTCTAAATGTACTTAGAATGAACTGTTTAACTGTTTTGTTTTAAAATAATGTACTTAGAAAGAAACTGTTTTGGACGTGACATTTGTTTTCGGTTAGGACTGTCAGTGTTCGGTGGTTTTCGATATTCCGTGCACTTACAGTACTAACGTGAAAAAAGATGTTTATTTCACGCTCGCCACGTATCCTTTGGAATTTTTATTTAGAAATAATTGTTATTTAGAAATAATTGCTATTTGAAATAATTGCTATTTGAAATAATTGCTATTTAGAAATAATTGCTATTTGAAATAATGCTATTTAGAAATAATTGTTATCTGAAATCGTAATTGTTATCTGAAATCGTAATTGTTATTGGAAATAATGCTATTTGAAATCATAATTGTTATTTGAAATAATGCTATTTGGAAATCGTAATTATTTTTTTTTGCATGAATTTAGAATCAAATATTCTCTAAATGTAATTAGAATGAACTGTTTAACTGTTTTGTTTTAAAATAATGTACTTAGAAAGAAACTGTTTTGGACGTGACATTTGTAGAAAGAAACTGTTTTGGACGTGACATTTGTTTTCGGTTAAGACTGTCAGTGTTTGGTGGTGTTCGATATTCCGTGCACTGGTAGTCTTAACGGGAAAAAGATGTTTATTTCACGCTCGCCACGTATCCTTTGGAATTTTTATTTAGAAATAATTGTTATTTAGAAATAATTGCTATTAGAAATAATTGCTATTTAGAAATAATTGCTATTTAGAAATAATTGCTATTTAGAAATAATTGTTATTTGAAATAATGCTATTTGGAAATCGTAATTATTTTTTTTGCATGAATTTAGAATCAAATATTCTCTAAATGTACTTAGAATGAACTGTTTAACTGTTTTGTTTTAAAATAATGTACTTAGAAAGAAACTGTTTAACTGTTTTGTTTTAAAATAATGTACTTAGAAAGAAACTGTTTTGGACGTGACATTTGTTTTCGGTTAGGACTGTCAGTGTTCGGTGGTTTTCGATATTCCTTGCACTTACAGTACTAACGTGAAAAAAGATGTTTATTTCACGCTCGCCACGTATCCTTTGGAATTTTTATTTAGAAATAATTGTTATTTAGAAATAATTGTTATTTTGCATACATTTAGAATTAAATATTTAACTGTTTTGTTTTTAAATAACGGCTTGATAGAATCAAATATTTAACCGTTTTGTTTTTAAATATTTTGTAAATGTTTTTTTCGGTTGCTTTTAAGTAAAGATTTGATTTGATGAGCTTGAAATGCATTTCTGATCGATCGTGATTATTGTTTTAAGCGAGTGTTAAATGTTTTTCGTTAAGACTGTCAGCATTTGCAGTTATTATAAATATTCTCAGATTCTGATAGTCTTGACAGAAAACGTTTATCTAACCTCTCCAACGTTATTTTATTTCAGAATCTTCAATGTTATTTTATTTCAGAATCTTCAATGTTTTCTGAAAATGTTGTTTATTTCAGAAAATGTCGACAACCAAGAGCTCGCCGCCAAAAACGACGGAGGAACCGATCGACCTCTCCACACCGAAGATGAGCGGTTTCAATATCTCGGAGAAACGTCCATCGTTTCATCCCTACCGCTTGGAAAAGGATGACGACGTAGTGTGTCTGCGGGAAAAGATTCATAATACAGAAGGGGAGTATTCGGCGGCATCGCCGCCATACACGCCGAGTTCGCCAACATATCCGCCCTCGTCTCCGTCGTTGCCCGACATTTACAGAAGCACACCGATGCCAAAGACTCCCACACCTGACGTCCGGGCATCGTTCCCTAACTATAATTTACCTGACGTCCGGGCATCGTTCCCTAACTATAATTTAATCAAAACCTACTTTTCCTCGAATTTTGTGCAGTACATCCCGCAGAACGATTTCGGGATGGGGTTCCCCAAGTATATCACGTACAAAATGGGGAACCGTAAAATGACGTACTATGCGGTAAATAAAAACAATTGAAAAAAATGCATTGGTTTTCTTTGAGTTTATTTGTTTGTCTTTACACTCAATCTTTAACAATTTATTTGAAATGTTGATCACAAAATAGTTTTAATTTATTTGAAATGTTGATCACAAAATAGTTTTAATTTATTTGTTTGTCTTTACACTCAATCTTTAACAATTTATTTGAAATGTTGATCACAAAATAGTTTTAATTTATTTGAAATGTTGATCACAAAATATTTTTAATTTATTTTGTTTGTCTTTACACTCAGTCTTTAACAATTTATTTGAAATGTTTATCACAAAATAGTTTTAATTTATTTGAAATGTTGATCACAAAATAGTTTTAATTTATTTGTTTGTCTTTACACTCAATCTTTAACAATTTATTTGAAATGTTGATCACAAAATAGTTTTAATTTATTTGAAATGTTGATCACAAAATAGTTTTAATTTATTTGTTTGTCTTTACACTCAATCTTTAACAATTTATTTGAAATGTTGATCACAAAATAGTTTTAATTTATCCCAAAAGAGTTTTAAATTATTTGATCACAAAAGAGTTTTAAATTATTTGAACTATTGATCCCAAAAGAGTTTTAAATTATTTGATCACAAAAGAGTTTTAAATTATTTGAACTATTGATCCCAAAAGAGTTTTAAATTATTTGATCACAAAAAAGTTTTAAATTACTTGAAATTTTGGAAATTTTGATCACAAAAGAGTTTTAAATTATTTGATCACAAAAAAGTTTTAAATTACTTGAAATTTTGGAAATTTTGATCACAAAATGGTTTTAATTTATTTGATCACAAAATAGTTTTAAATTATTTGAAATTTTGATCACAAAAGAGTTTTAAATTACTTGAAATTTTGATCACAAAATAGTTTTAATTGATTTGATCACAAAAGAGTTTTAAATTATTTTGATCACAAAAGAGTTTTAAATTATTTGAACTGTTGATCACAAAATAGTTTTTAAATTATTTTGATCCCAAAAGATTTTTAATTATTTGAACTGTTGATCCCAAAAGATTTTTAATTATTTTGATCCCAAAAGCGTTTTAAATTATTTGAACTGTTAATCACAAAAGCATTTTAAATTATTCGAACTGTTAATCACAAAAGCGTTTTAAATTATTTGTTTCTAATTATTTGAACTGCTGATCCCAAAAGATATTTAATTATTTGAACTGTTGATCCCAAAAGCGTTTTAAATTATTTGAACTGTTAATCACAAAAGACTTTTAATTTATTTGAAATTTGGATCACAAAAGACTTTTAATTTATTTGAAATTTGGATCACAAAAGAGTTTTAGTTTATTTGAACTGTTGATCAATCTGGGATAATATATAATAATATTGTTTTAATAAGCTGTAATGCAGACATGAAAAAGGAATTGAACATTGATGCTCTCCAGTAGACTCGGTGGGCTCTGAAAAAGAGGTAAAATTCGACTAGTGTGTTTTGAGTCGTAAAATCGTCGTGTCTCTAGAAATGTAGTTCTCTCGGCTCCAAAAAAGGCTCCGAAAAGGTTTTTGGAAAAATAAATTTCTCTGGGGGCAAATTTTAATAAACATATTAAAAATCGATTGGGGTCCGGTGCTCATAATATTTTTTGACCGACTGTGTCTCTCGCGTTACAGCGACCGTAAAAACACACATTTCTCCATTTTTACGGTTCTTTCCCCGTGCCGTGTTAAAATCCCGGAATCATAAAAACCAGAGAAGGATAATTATGGAGAAACTTATTTCTCTGCCCTCTAGAAAGGTTTTTTTTTTGGAGAAATTTATTTCTCCGGGCTCTAGAAAAATTTTTCGAGAACCGGGTACGAACTTCAAGATAGTTATGAAGAAATAAATTTCTCTCGGCTCTGAAAAAGTTTTTGGAGAAATAAATTTCTCCGAGCACCAGAAAAAAATTGGAGAACTAAATTGCTCTGGGATGTAAAAAATATAATATAAAAGTATTATTATTATTATTATTATTATTATTATTATTATTATTATTATTATTATTATATTATTAATAATAATAATAATAATAATAATAATAATAATAATAATAATAATAATAATAATATTATTAAATACTGTTTATGAGACAATAAAAAGGAGTCGAAAATTGATGCTCTCTACTAGACTCGGTGGGCTCTGAAAAAGGGGTAATATTCGACCAGTGTTCTCGAGTCATAAATTTCTCAGGGCGTTAGAAACGTTTTTGGAGAACTAAATTTCTCAGGGCGTTAGAAACGTTTTTGGAGAACTAAATTTCTCAGGGCGTTAGAAACGTTTTTGGAGAACTAAATTTCTCAGGGCGTTAGAAAATATATAATAGTATTATTATAGTATTATTATATTATTATAGTATTATTATATTATAATAATAATAATAATAATAATAATAATAATAATAATAATAATAATAATAATAATAATAATAATAATAATAATAATAATAATAATAATAATAAAAACGTTACTCTTTATGAGACAATAAAAAGGAGTTGAAAATTGACGCTCTCTAGTAGACTGGGTAGGATCTAAAAAGGGGTAATATTCAACCAGTGTTCTCGAGTCTTAAAATTGTCAATTTTTGAGAAATAAATTTCTCCGGGCTCCAGAAAAGTTTTTGAGAAATAAATTTCTCCGGGCTCCAGAAAAGTTTTTGAGAAATAAATTTCTCCGGGCTCCAGAAAAGTTTTTGAGAAATAAATTTCTCCGGGCTCCAGAAAAGTTTTTGAGAAATAAATTTCTCCGGGCTCCAGAAAAGTTTTTGAGAAATAAATTTCTCCGGGCTCCAGAAAAGTTTTTGAGAAATAAATTTCTCCGGGCTCCAGAAAAGTTTTTGAGAAATAAATTTCTCCGGGCTCCAGAAAAGTTTTTGAGAAATAAATTTCTCCGGGCTCCAGAAAATTATTATTATTATTATTATTATTATTATTATTATTATTATTATTATTATTATTATTATTATTATTATTATTATTATTATTATTATTATTATTATTATTATTATTATTATTATTATTAATATAATAATAATAATAATAATAATAATAATAATAATAATAATAATACCCCCTTTTTAGAGCCTACCTAGTCTACTAGAGAGCATCAATTTTCCACTCCTTTTTAGTGTCTCATAAAGAGTAACGGTTATTATTATTATTATTATTATTATTATTATTATTATTATTATTATTATTATTATTATTATTATTATTATTATTATTATTATTATTATTATTATTATTATTAAATAATAATAATAATAATAATAATAATAATAATAATAATAATAATAATAATAATAATAATAATAATAATAATAATAATAATAATAATAATAATTATTATTATTATTATTATTATTATTATTATTATTATTATTATTATTATTATTATTATTATTATTATTATTATTATTATTATTATTATTATTATTATATAACCGTTACTCTTTATGAGACACTAAAAAGGAGTGGAAAATTGATGCTCTCTAGTAGACTAGGTAGGCTCTAAAAAAGGGGTAATATTCGACCAGTGTTCTCGAGTCATAAAATTGTCAAATTTGGAGAAATAGTTTTTGAGAAATAATTTTCTCAGGGCTCCAGAAAAGTTTTTGGAGAAATAATTTTCTCCTGGTGTTAGAAAAGTTTTTGAGAAATAATTTTCTCAGGGCTCCAGAAAAGTTTTTGGAGAAATAATTTTCTCCTGGTGTTAGAAAAGTTTTTGAGAAATAATTTTCTCAGGGCTCCAGAAAAGTTTTTGGAGAAATAATTTTCTCCTGGTGTTAGAAAAGTTTTTGGAGAAATAAATTTCTGCGGGCTCCAGAAAAGTTTTTGGAGAAATAATTTTCTCCTGGTGTTAGAAAAGTTTTTGGAGAAATAATTTTCTCCTGGTGTTAGAAAAGTTTTTGGAGAAATAAATTTCTCCGGGCTCCAGAAAAGTTTTTGGAGAAATAATTTTCTCCTGGTGTTAGAAAAGTTTTTGGAGAAATAAATTTCTCCGGGCTCCAGAAAAGTTTTTGGAGAAATAAATTTCTGCGGGCTCCAGAAAAGTTTTTGGAGAAATAATTTTCTCCTGGCGTTAGAAAAGTATTATTATTATTATTATTATTATTATTATTATTATTATTATTATTATTATTATTATTATTATTATTATTATTATTATTATTATTATTATTATTATTATTATTATTATATAATAATAATAATAATAATAATAATAATAATAATAATAATAATAATAATATTATTATTATTATATAACCGTTACTCTTTATGAGACACTAAAAAGGAGTGGAAAATTGATGCTCTCTAGTAGACTCAGTGGGCTCTGAAAAAAGGGTAATATTCGACCATTCTTCTCGAGTCATAAAATTGTCATTTTTGGAGAAATAAATTTCTCTCGGCTCTGAAAGTTTTAGGAAAAAATAAATTGCTCTGGGATATATATATGAAATAGACGTGGCCGTTGAAAAGTATACTTTATATGAGATTGGTGAGGCATAATAAATATTATCCAAGAGGCAGTCATGGGGTTGTTCAAATCTGTTTAATTCCACATCTTAAGCACATAAAATATTACAGGGACGGCACAATACACTCACACACACAAACACAAGCTGTAGCCGGCTACATGTTTACGCAGACAAAATACAGAAGCGAAAGAGGGCCCCAGGAATCTCGGTATTTAAAGGCTTCTCAAATCACATGATCTGAGTTAGTGGATAGTTGTAGTTTAAAAGACTCTCGTTAGGCGGCGGATTAACTTATTACTAAAACGTTGGTCCTGAAGGGATGGATCATTGGTAGTTAAAAGTTATGAAAAAGAATTATAGGGAATTATTACATATATATAATATAATAGTATTATCACAAAGGGGAATTGTTTTAATAAACATATTAAAAATCGATTGGGGGTCCGGTGCTCATAATATTTTTTGACCGACTGTGTCTCTCGCGTTACAGCGACCGTAAAAACACACATTTCTCCATTTTTACGGTCCTTTCCCCGTGCCGTGTTAAAATCCCGGAATTATAAAAACCAGAGAAAGATTAAACTTTGAACAAAGGGGAATTTTTTAAATAAACATGGTGAAAAAACCGATGGTGGGGTCCGGTGCTCATAATATTTTTTGATACCCTGTGTTTCCCACGTTACAACGACCGTAAAAAATGGAGAAATTTGTATTTTTTACGATTCTCTCCCATGTTAAAATCGGGGGACAAGAAAGTCACATGACGTCTTTGATAAACCACTTTCACGAGACGGTTCCATCCATAAACTCCAATATATTGAAGATCCGCAGACTAGAAAAGGAAAGCGGTTTTAATTTCACGGTTCCATCCATAAACTCCAATATATTGAAGATCCGCACACTAGAAAAGGAAAGCGGTTTTAATTTCACGGTTCCATCCATAGACTCCAATATATTGAAGATCCGCAGACTAGAAAAAGAAAGCGGTTTTAATTTCACGTTCCATCCATAGACTCCAATATATTGAAGATCCGCAGACTAGAAAAAGAAAGCGGTTTTAATTTCACAGTTCCATCCATAGACTCCAATATATTGAAGATCCGCAGACTAGAAAAGGAAAGCGGTTTTAATTTCACGGTTCCATCCATAGACTCCAATATATTGAAAAAATCTGTAATCGAACAATGTATCTAAAAATACTTAATGCATTAGAGGTAATGCAAAATTGCAAAGTTGTAATGAATATATCAGAAGACGTAAGAAAATGTACTCGGAAAAAAGTTTGTTTCTCGTTAAAAAAAAAAAAAAAAAAAAAAAAAAAAAAAAAAAAAAAAAAAAAAAAAAAAAAAAAAAAAAAAAAAAAAAAAAAAAAAAATTTTTTTTTTTTTTTTTTTTTTTTTTTTTTTTTTTTTTTTTTTTTTTTTTTTTTTTTTTTTTTTTTTTTTTTTTTTAATTCTAACAAAGATTAACAATTCTCTGAGAAATATTTTTGGGGTATTTTAACAATCCCACACAAGTCTCCCGCATTCGTGTTGTCTGCAAGATGAACAATTTTTTCTTTCTCAACATTCTGGAACCTTCCACGGGACGTTTATTGAACGTTTACGTTTACAACGGCCAACCGTTTTACAAGGCGTCCGAGTTCGGAGCGTTGTTCGGATACAAATGTCCCTTGGAAATGATTCGAACTTTTTTACCCGGCAGTCGCCTCTGTCTGAGGGATTTACTCATCCCCCCCTGGATTCCACCCTGTTACCCATACAAAAAAATTGCAGAATGTTGACTCAAGACGAGGCGAGCGAATTGTTTTTTAAATTGGGAAGAAGAACACACGTGCGCAGCATGATTTGGTTACAGGCGATCGTCGAAGGAAGGGTCAAATTGTCGACGAATCACGATTTGAGTTTTTATTTCGCCAATCCGACATTTAGTTGCAAAATCCCCCGATATTCGTGGTGGACGACGAAAACGGATCTATCATTTTTCCAGATTTCGTAGAACGATTTAAGCAAGACACGACCGAGAAAGTCGGTCTCAAGAGTTCCCACGTACTGTTGTATTTCGATCCGGACGGAAAACCCGACAGAATCGAGTACTACGAAAACGACAAAGCAAAAAATAAGTTAAATTTTGTTAAATGTTATAAAAAAATTAAAAGATATTAAAAAAAAAAAAAAAAAAAAAAAAAAAAAAAAAAAAAAAAAAAAAAAAAAAAAAAAAAAAAAAAAAAAAAAAAAACGTACATTATAAGTACAATACTGTAAGTGTTGTATTCATTGCAACTAGAAACACCATGTCTGAGATTTGTAGCATCTGTTTGGAAGATACAACAGTAGTGCAAAAATTAAACTGTGGACACTCGTTCCACGTCAATTGCATAAAAATATGGGCAGCTCTAAAAGGTCAATGCCCTTACTGCCGAAAAGCTATATGTGAGAACGATTTACAAAACTTGTTTGGGAAGCCCTTGACCCGATTATTACAAAATATCGCGAACGTCCCAAACCATATATTACAAGAAATCCTCGAGGTGGACGCGCCAGTGGACTGTCCCTGCTGTAAAGAACGGATTAATGTCAGGACGGAGCAAGTCGGCTATTGTGCCAATTGTTTTGGTCCCGGACATTTTGAGTGCTTGTTGAACGATATAACTTGTTCCGTATGTTGTGCTGTGACACATGCATTACTTATGTAATAAAATGTGATCGCCAAAAAAACTGTTCTGTATATTGTGCTATTACACATGCATTTTGTAATAAAATAATGCTTTAAACAATAATAATTAAAAAAAAAAAAAAAAAAAAAAAAAAAAAAAAAAAAAAAAAAAAAAAAAAAAAAATTTTTTTTTTTTTTTTTTTTTTTTTTTTTTTTTTTTTTTTTTTAATTATTATTAATTATATCATTATTATTATTAGGTAATTTACTTTTTTTCACATCTTTCTTGAGCAATGTTTTTTTAATGATCTTTTTAGGCGAGTGTAATTCTTTTAATTTAGTCGACAGCTTTTTTCCTGGCATTTTATTCCGAACCGATCGAGATAACATTTCAAAAGATACATTGGATGTACCGATCCACTTGAGACATTTTCTTTTAAATTGACTCAAATAAGCGTGGTGACGTTTAGTGAATAATACACCTCCGGGTAAAACAATATTTCCTTGTAAATAATCATTTCGATTATCTGGATTACGATTGAACCAACCCAGTAAATGTCTGGGTTTAAGATCTGTTTCGATTAAAAGCCATACCAACAAACACATTTCATCGGTTTCTCGACTTGTCTGGCAAATGGATCGAATTGTTTCAATTTGTTCTAAAGTAAAAGTTTTATTATTACGATTCATTTTAAATCCTTTATTAAAGAGATGGGCGTTGGCCATTTACGAACACCACGTGCTTTTAATGTAAGCATTAGTGTTCCCCGCTATGTCTTATTGATTACCAAAACGCGAAACTTTCATTTGGAAAAAGATCTTCAGGTTTCTTTGGGATTAAAATCCAAACCTCTCGTCTGGTTTTTAACCGAGTTTAAAAAATTGGGAGTCTGTGTGGAATACTTGACAATTTTTACCACATCGGAACGATTGAAATTAGGACCCATTGCCACAAAAATATCGGAAGATTTGTGCTTAAAACGACTCTCAAAGCTATATAAATCCGATATCATCTATATAGGACCCGTTTATTTAAAAAGTAAAATAAAGACGACCAGTATAATTTCTGTGAGGGATTTCGTGGCTCAGAATGGACCACGATAGAGAATTAGAAACAGCTATACGTAAAGCCGTGAATAAGAGATTTTTAAAGGGACAAAATCACGAAACGCGAATGCATCACCACGTAGCCGTGTTTAGACAAGTAGCCGACCTTTTAAATTTACCCCTGCCTTTGGAGAGAGACGAAAAATTAAAGCAGCTCTTTGGAACTTCATTCCAATCGACCGATTTACACCGCTTGTTAGACGAGTGGATTCGAAAAAATTCCATTGCAAAAGAAAAGTTAATAAAAACTCGTGATATTTTTTACATTTTATCCGTGGACGGTTTTAAGGGATTGACCGATTTAAAACCATATTTGGAGGAAGAACCAGACGGGAATCATATCGAATCCGTACGCGCCATGTATCTGGCGTTTGACAAAAAGTCCAGTTTGCAGAGTTTAACTGGAACCGATTCGGCTTGCGTGGTGTTTGTAACTCTGTTAATGTTATTTTCGAACAAAATTCTCGATGACAATGTAAAAATGCTTGCAACTTCAATTAAAAAAAGAATTGAAGGTGGAATGCTGAAAAGAGCCCAATATTATAAAGATATTAGATTAGTGAACGAAAATGTGATGAAAGAGCTGATTTCGATTTATGTAGAAAAAAATCCAAAATACACAGAATGCGCTAAAAGAAAAACTGATTCTCTGATTTACTATAAAAAATATTTCTTTAATAAGTAAAAAAAAAAAAAAAAAAAAAAAAAAAAAAAAAAAAAAAAAAAAAAAAAAAAAAAAAAAAAAAAAAAAAAAAAAATTTTTTTTTTTTTTTTTTTTTTTTTTTTTTTTTTTTTTTTTTTTTTTTTTTTTTTTTTTTTTTTTTTTTTTTTTTAACTTGTTAAAGAAATATTTTCTTTTGATGATCTGAAAATATATTTATATATCTCTTGATCAGTATTTCCTTACAATCTACATTCGAGCTCTTAAACACGACGGTGTTTATGTTTTTTTTGGATCTTTCCAAATTTTCCTTCAATTTTACCTGGGTTTCCGGATTCCAGAGAACTCTGAATTGAACCGTCTGACTCGTTTCCCAGATATCTAAAAACGTTAGGAAACGTAAATAAGGGTAATTTGCTTTTCTGAGATCGACGATCACGTCGGAAGATAGATTTTTCATTTCGTAGTCGTGATAAAAGTGAGGACAGACCCACTTCAGTGTTTTAATTTCGTCGTTTTCTTTCCAATTTAAATTTTTGCCCAAGTGGAAAGCTCGTATACTGATTCCCCGATCCCACGCCAAGTCCAAGTGGCTCGAAAATACAATCATTCCGGACGACTTGTGGATAGTTTCCCCAAATTTAGGTTCTATCCAAATTTTTCCATTAAAATCTTTCAAGTAATAATTTAGGAGAGAGGGGTATCTCCCCAAGTTGCCAAAAAGTATCGTGCAAGCGTCCTGTCGACACAATTCCAAGACTTGCTGTGCGGAACTCATCACGAGGCCATGGATGAAGACTTTACTTTCCTGGATAATCGACCCATCGTGCACTCGTGCCCCGAAACGATCGGCACGTTGGCCATGTCTTTGGGCGACGACGGGTCGCCTCATAGATTTTGCATGAGAACGTGTCAAGAGTACGTGTTGGAAAACATGACCGAAGATTGGGAAAAGAAAATCAACGATGCAATAGAGGATTTGAATATTACTACGCTCATTTTAGTAGGAAAAACGACCGAATGCTTTGTTCGCAAATGCATAAAAGAGGGTGATTTGAAAATTAAGACCGACTACTACGACACATTGTATTTTCCCTGCTCCGATTGCGATCGGTACGAGTGTGAATTTACCAAGGCCAGATTGTCTTTGAGACGTGCTTTGAAAAGATATCATTTCAAAGCTACGCACTAAAAATGGTATGAATAAAAAAAATTGTATGAATAAAAATATTTAAATTGTATGAATAAAAAAAAATTGTATGAATAAAAAAATTGTATGAATAAAAATATTTAAATTGTATGAATAAAAAATTGTATGAATAAAATAATTGTATAAAAAAAAAAAAAAAAAAAAAAAAAAAAAAAAAAAAAAAAAAAAAAAAAAAAAAAAAAAAAAAAAAAAAAAAAAAAAAAAAAAATTTTTTTTTTTTTTTTTTTTTTTTTTTTTTTTTTTTTTTTTTTTTTTTTTTTTTTTTTTTTTTTTTTTTTTTTTAATTAATTTAATATTTTGACTTTACGAAGTATATACATTATAGGATTTGAGATAAAATTCCATAAAACTTTTAAATTCCTTAGTACAGTGTTTGTTTCACGTCGTTCGAGTGGTGTGGCCGGAATATCAGATCTTGCTAGCAACATTCTTTACTACTCTCTTTAAGATGTTTGATGCCGGACAAATACAGTTCATAGAACAAAAACAATCGTTGGTGTACACCTCGTTATTGTTAGAGTCCACTGTCTCTACCCACTGTTTATCGTTATTATTGTAATAATTCCAAGGTATCAGCGTATTCTTTTTCCTGTCTCGAGCAAAATATTTTATACCATTCTCGTCTCTCAACAGATAAGGTTCATCGTTTTTTGTCAGATAATATTCGTTTCCCTTATGATCGTGAGGATAGCGCTCTTTTCCAGACTTGCATTTGGCAAATTGACCCCGGCTGATTAAAACCGACTTTTTATTCCGAATTCCGTATTTTTCGTCTCCTTTCAAATCTCGTGCGTAATATAATTTTCCCGTTTTGTTTCTAGCATACAGCGGACCCCTTTTAGGATAAATTTCTCCTTTTCTTACGTCGAAAGCATACCGTTCACCTCCGTTTTTAGCTTTTAAAAAATTATTCGGCGTGCGATATTTGTAATATTCGCTACCATTTCTTTTTACGGGATACATCTTTATATAATGTCCGTCCAGGAGTATACCATTTCCCTATTGAAACCTACCGATTGCAAAATTCGACTCACCCCTCCAGAAATGATTCACCTTTTAAAAGCATGGCGCAATAAACATACATTTTCGAACACCTGCTCGACGTGTTGTCGTAAACTCGATTTCGGATCTTTCAATTTTAAAACGTGCTGTAACCAATTTTATTACTTGAAAACGCGATCCAATCATCCCGTAGAGTCCATCGCCGTCGAAACTCGGCGCTATACATTTGCACTCCCCCACCTCCTCAAGCACACGTCTTCCGATCAAGAGTTTGTAGTGTTCAACGATCCGCTGTACTGGCAGGTCTCCACCACGCTCATTTACGAAAAAGTCATGAAATTCGTGATGGGACACCCGATGACTCGACGCACCCAGGACGTGCAACCTCCAGAAAAATCTCATTTCTTTTACAAACAACTGCAAGAAGCCCCCCTAAATCACGGTAGCATGGTTCGACGTTCGTGCGGAAAGACGACGCTCATGAGACAGTACGTGTTCGGAAAACGATGTATTTTGTCCATGCGAGGAACCATCAGTGCAGACTCGAGTTTAGAGCCGAACGAATTACGGGTGTCTACAAAACTAACTCACCTGGTGGGCCAGCACGTGTTGGTGAATAGAATGCCTTCGCTGCAACCCGAAAACGTATTAGATTTAAAAGTGGTGGGGACGTGGCAGGCAGATTGTTTCGGGTTACCCCTGGAAGTGCTGGAGTCGTTGCACGCGGATTTTGACGGGGACGAAATCAACGTGTGGATTTTCGAAAACATGCAATCTCGAGCCGAATGTATGTTTTTACTCAATTCTAGATTCCAGATGGGGAGTAAAATTACCGGTTTAAAATTATCTCCTTGTCAGGACATGTTGGTAGTATTTTATCTCATGTACGATCGAATAAATTTCTTACCCTACAAAGACCCCCACAAGGATTTAAAAAAGACCTTTCGAACCCTCTACGATTTGTACGGATCCGAAAAAACCTATCAGTGGTTTAACGAGATGAGACTCTATTATCTAGACGTATTACAAAACCAAATTGTTTTCGCCACGACGTTGGAGGAAATTTTAAACCTGGTGGAACGGGCCAAGAAATCTTTTTCTAAATTTCAAAAAAAGATACCCGAGGGATGTCTGACGACCCAAGTGCTGTCGAAAGCCAAGGGTTCCTTTTATCACCTGTATCAAATGGTAGGGAGTATAGGCTATCAACATTATAACATAAACATTAAAAATTCTTTTTGGGACGGGTTAAATCCTTGCGAAGCGGTGGCCCATGCCACGACGTCCTTCGATGCCCTGTTACAAAGTGGTAAGATTTGGGAACCCGGCTACGGTTATTCTAAAAGCGTGTATAACTTGCAAGGATTATATGTGGATTATCGGGGCAGGTTGATGGATGGGAAGAGAATGATCGAGAAAGATGTTTTGAATACCATGGACTGTACAGATTTATTATCCGACGGAGCTTTTTTAGAACTAATTCGAACAAAATTAAAATGTAGAAAGAGAAAATATTCAAATATAAATTAAATTTAGAAAACATTTGATGAAGAAAACATTTTCTTTATTCAGACCAATGAAAATTATACAAATCTAGGAAATATTTCAAATTGTAAAAATGTTCATTAACACATCATTCACATTTTCGAAAACTTTTTTCCCGAAGCTTTCGGCACGTCTGATCGGTTTCACTTGCATGTAGGCCACCAGTTTCAAAGCGAGACGAGAGCTACCGCCGACGGTCCAAATGGTCACGTCGCCGTGAGACGATTTAACGTTTAACGCTGGAAACGTCGGAAATCCCGAGACAATCAACTCGTACATGTCGTCGAGTGGAAGAATGGGTTCGGAGGTGAAGTAGTTTGCAACAAAGCAATTGACTTGGTATGGATGGTCGATAATACTGTATGAGAATCCATTAGCACTCCGGATAAAAGAAATAGAACAGAAATTGTCGCCAATACAACCTTTCACTTCTAATTGGAATCCTTCGTGAAGAGTTAAAATAAATTCTCTGACGAAATACTTATATATGCAAGTATGGATTTGAATGAGTGGGCACCAACCTAGCTTATAAATAGGTAACATGGTCGACTGTAAAAGAAAATATTACAAACCTCATCTAAAGTATAAGATTATTATTATAATAAACAATTATTAAAATAAAATATTAACAAAAGTACTGATATATTAAAACAAGAGTATATATATATATATTTTAAATATTATTATTATTATTATTTTGCTTAATCCTCACTGAAGAAACAGAAGAAGATGAGCCATCAACCTTGAACTATTGGAACTTTAATCTTTCTCTTTACCTGATTTTTCCTCTGTATTGCTCTACCATCATATGATATCTTCTAAAAATATCCGACATTTTCAAAATATTCACTAAAGTTTCATCGTTAGATTTCCACCATAAAGGCATGAAGATAATGAAACCTCTGTTTTCTTTTCGAGATGATGATAGAGTTTTCGAACGGCCTCTAAATGAACCTTTGTACTCTTTCTATTTCAAATATTCCACATATCGTTTCGTCGTTTCAAAATCCATCCAACGCCAAGAGTTGAGCAATGGGTTTCATGGATAGATTTTTCAATTCTTCACCAGGACAGGCGATACACCAAAATAACCGATAGGTTTTACACCTTAAATAATATTTTTCAATTCGTCGCTAGAACGATTTTGAGAATTCAAATCACTTAAATTTCTGAACAAGATTCCCACTTAACTATAAGCCAACGGCAGTTGATGGAAAGAAATGTTTATAATGTCGCAATTTGTTGCAGAACGCGCACACACGGTGAAACGAGAAGTGCAATTGCTGGTTTTGCAATTCGATAGAGTTTGTAAGACGACTCGTCTCACCAAGATTCAGAGTCGCCGGTTTGGCTGATTGAATCCACTTTGCTTTACTTAATGTTGAATAAGATGAAAGCCGGCATTCTGACCAAAAATTTAAATAGTACATTTGATGCTAATTTTACTGTGTTTACGAGACGGTATAGACATTATAATGCGTGCTTTATACTGATTTCCTAACTTCACGTGATCGAACATGTCATGTAAACTGTATGATTTATTTTATCCAGTCAAACAGCCCCACTTTCAAAGAGCAACCATATTTCCGGAATAATCGAATGTTGCTGTGAGAATTGACGTTTAGGTTACCGTTAACGTTCTGCATCATAACGCGTGTGTCGACGATCGACAACATTTTATTGTCCACAATATCCGTCTCACCAATGTTGACGACCGCAAAATAATGTGAGAATGCCAACCCCTATATAAAACTGAGAGGAACAGGCAATGGTGCGGCGATTGATATCGCCCATGCCAGAAGATGTGAATTTAATCTGGCCCACATTCTCTTTGTTTTTGTATTACATTTACGTTTCTGCACAAAAGTTTCCGTTTCGGATTCAGCATATAAAGTGTATTGCTCACAAGGTATCGGAAGCATTTATCGAAGCCTGAACGAAAACGTTTAGAGAATGTTATTGGCATAAGAGCAATATTCAGGAGCTGCTGCTGCAGCTCGTTTTTGAAATATTTTTAATATTAGGCGTGTACTTAATAAAAATTTTAAAGACTATTCGGTAATATATGAGATTTTAATTGTTTAGTTCGAATTAGAAATAACTCCATTTATCACAGTCATGGATTCATTCTTTATAATTTTTCAATGTTTGTCTAACTATGGAAGAAAGAGTTATAGAATGTTCTGTATTTAGGAGAAAAGGATTTTACGACAGAGAGAATTTATCAGAAATCTGAAAGTTTAGCAGAGAGAATTTACCATAAAATTAAGAGAGTTTAGTATACAGGAAATGATTTCACAACTAAAAATATAGAGAATACTTAATGAGTGAGGTTCCTGACGCAGAGTTTTTCAATATACCAAACAAGAATCGAAGATTAAAAGGTTAGACGAAAATATGGACATGAATATTGAATATATTGATTAAACAATGGAAAGATTCTAATAAAACACCGTTAAAGATAACAAAATAAATTGATAATGTAGATTAGTTGAGATAAAAATTTAATTTTTACTTAGTAGATCTTGATAAATTATTTTTCGATAGTTTTAAACATTCTACCTGCTTTCATAGCAATGATCAGAAGAATTTCGTATCATGAGTTTAGCCCCCATACACCAAATATCATCAAACTATTTAAGAGCGCCTTCTGACAGATTGATCCAAAGATCTTAACATCGTGGAGAGGCAAACTGTACTATCGGAGTTTTGAGCAATTGTCCCGTGGACATCTATCGTTCGAACGTCATTTGTTGTCCGATAGATGGTATTAACGAACGCCACCATGCAATGTTGAAATGAAGGAATTTTTATCGTAGACCTGATTTCGCCACCTTTTGGTCATCCTGATTTATCTGAGCCTGGCGCCCTTCGCCGTGGTAATCGTGTCGAGAGAAAATTGTCATCGATGGAGAGTCATCGCTTGGGGATTACAGAGATTGCAATACAGGCATATTTAATAAATCATTAGAACGATAATGTTTTCTCCATCTGAGAAAAATTGTAAGGCCGGTATGTGAATAACCATGAATAAATATTCAACAAAATATGTTTTGAATTACGTTAATAACTTCGCTATATTGAGAGGTAAAACCTGCGTCCAGACGTTTATACAGTCTATAATAAACTATGAATAGTATCACAGATAGACACATTTAATGTTGTAAAATTAACAAAAGTACTTAGTGTTTAATATTGAGATAGATGAAAAGTTAGTGCTTAACTTTGTAGTCACGGAGCTTTGTTAGTACCCTTTAGAGTTCCACCCAGATATCACTTGCTTGCCAAGCAAAATATTATTTATCCTTTAATTTTTCAACGGCACATTGGTGCAGGTTATAGAGATGTGCTTCATCAGACCTGTCGTGAAATTACTAGAGTTGTTTGCATATTAAGGCCTTGAAACTCCACGCGTATCCGTATCGTTTGGAAATAGTCATTATTTGCTCATCATTCACCGATGGTGTAATGCAATTTGTGAGAATTATATTTTGTCGTTCTGTAGGAACGAAATTCACGTCACGGATTTGCATCATTATCTGATCAACTGCTGGTGGCCGAACCAAAGATAGCGATTTTGTACAGATCCCATACAGATGCGGACGAGTGCAATAGGTTTAGGTTCACCACGTCCGAATCCAGAACATCCACACCGAGACGGTGGGACTTTATTTTGATGATTTGAGAAACTCACTTTGTGGCGTGATGACCGTATTCCATTTGACGACTATATGGATCAGGGGAAAACGACGACCGATTGAAATGGTGGATATATCCAATGGAGCCTGTGCGAAACCAACCGGAAGGAAAAAGTCTACAAAGCTGAATTTTGGGCAAGTCCAGGAATAAATTGTTTATGGAAGAAGACAGCAGTAATAAAGGATGACAAAATAAAATTATATTTAACGAAATAAGTTTTTACAGGTTGTGTTCTTGGCTTGTAAGAGCTTCAATGTGCCATCCAGATGTTTTACTTGCTGCAAAGACATTGATTGTTTAACGGCACATTGCGCAGATTCACAAGGCCGTTAGACAAGATGGTGCTGCGATAAAGATGATCTTTATTCTGGCGGGTGATCTGAACTCAAATTATGGTCATGGTCCATCACAAGACTTTCGCGCGAGATTTTGGTAAAGCACACCAGTTGTCCCATATGTTCAATCGAGCTTGCAGGTTTTAATCGGATTGATCATATTGTGGTGGTCGAGTGCATACGGACGACACTGATTCAAATTTAATTTGACTTGAACCCCATGATATCTGTGAAGAGACGAACGCGTCTGCTGTGTAAACATGCCTCGAAGAGAACGCCACGGAGCATGACAGACCAAGCATGGCTGGATATGGTAATGTATCCATTTATTCGTCAATTTCCACTTTAGGCGTTGTTCTGAGCGAGTGCATATTTCTGGACCAACGGGCGACGACAGAATAGCCTGAACATTTTCACCGTGGCTTATCTGCAAATGAACACGTACGAACCTCGAACTACAAAGGAAAAGATCTTTACTAGTTTATCGACTGCATACCAGGAGTGATATGGACGACAAAGTGAATATCGGTCTTGTTAGTAGAATACGACAGGAAGTTGAGTGTACCATAACCGGAAATTTGAAATATGGCCCGCTGCTTGATAACAAATTTAAACTAACATATTTGTGCTTAAATATATAGCACTCAATGTATTAAACTTACTACAAACTCTATGCGCTTTCATAATAGTATATGTCTTTCTCGATCATCATGAATTATACAATGGAACAATTCTGTTGTTCAGAGAGTGTGAACCTGCGCTCCAGACGTTTTTACAGCTCTATATTGTTACTATTCGACCCCATCGCATCGAATCCATTATACGGCTTTTCGAGGTTTAAAATAAACGCCCGATTAAACATTAACACCCACGAACCAATATTCCCAGAATTCATTTGAGTTTCGTGCAGGCGAGTCGTACCTCCAGAACCCGAGAGATGCCTTCTATTCATTCCACGTGCCGACCACTAAATGATACGTAGTCCACCCCTTGACAGCAAACATTTGGGCTCGCGAACAGTGCGCGTCCAGTACACCGTCGTCGTCCCTTCAGTACGTGAAATTCAGCTCTTTCCACCTGCGCACATTAGAATTGGCCACCAAAAGAACTTCGTCCGTTTTGGTCTGCCTGAAACTACACCGTCAAGAATTGTTACACCGCCTTCCCGAAGCAGGCGGTTAGAACGAGGACAACCCTTCAATAAATGTGTAGAGATTATCGAGGATGTTACTTTTATGTTAGCACTTTAAATATATTCGTCAAAGAGATAAACATTCGTACATAGTCTTTATTTTTGCTGACCTGAACATTTGCTGCGATATTTAGACGCGACGCGTATCGTCGCCTTCACCGATATTAGCATGTATTTAAAAATGTGGTATCCTCTGTCATTTTTCAACTTCGCAACCGGTTCTATTCCAACGCTTTAACAACTGAACGTGCTGATATCGGTCACCGTTTGCAAATATCAATGTAAGTCCGACAACCCCTCCTCTGAACAGAGATTTGTCATTAGAATTCGAACGATCGCCCTGGTGTTGAGTTTCAGTTCTGAAAAGAACACCCCAGTGTTTCAGTACGATGGGCCCTAATCTATCCCGTCCAAACGTCGGCTGACAGCATTTTCGACAGCACTCAACGAAGGCACCACACCATTTCGCCTCTACCCGCCTCAAACAAACATCTGTCGCTGGCGCCCTTAACGGATTACCATTGAATACGGTCTGATTGTCCGGCATTTCTTTCGGTCAACGTTTTGCGTGACCGTCTTCTGGGACATGGCCAGCTTTTGATACTATAAATGCTGGTGACCCTGTTCCTTACCGGCCACGACCAAAGGCACGGACGTGTCTTCACGCGAAATCCGACCTGCTTATAGACCAAATTGCATAATCATTTCGCCATTGTGTTGGTAAAGCGCGCCGTGCATGTCCACCATGCAATTGGCGATCAAGAACTGTGCATATAAAATATAAAGGTCGCTCAGCGCGATCTGATGTATACACGCTCACCTGAAAATTCTCCGTTATTGGAGCTGATACCTGCAGAGATGAAAGTCGACCTTGAGGTTGACAGAGAAATTAAAACTTCCCCGACAACCGATGGTGGCCTATCGATGGCATTGATGTTGGATCTACTGATATTTTAATAACTTCGTACCGATACCGCTGGTCGTGTCTTTGTCGTTTTCTCACAACGTCACCACCGTTGCACGTATTCCGCACAATCTGATTCAATCGGTAATGAAGGTCTTCGGTCAACGCCGTCCTTCGATCGGCAATTTATCGATAAAGATCTTACGGGCGCAGACGTCATACTTTTAAACGAGAACCACCTCACAATGAGAAAAGACCACGACGTGAGTGGGAAGACCCGCTCGAGTCTATAATACCAAATCAATCCGCACACTTTTCAGGTGAAATGACAAATCACTTGTTAAAGCTGACCACCAGATCCACATGACATTTGACTTTTCCTGATCCATATGCACCCATCTTCGCTTATTTCTCCCAAAAAGATGAGAAAGTATTACTGAAAATAAGTAAACGCTTCGATCAGTTTAATACTCTCCTCTGTTCCGAACGCGTCAAGAGATTGGAACGACGTGAAACAACATTCCGCTCTGAAAAGTGCTCTAAACAAATCTTTTCAGCAATTGTGCTGGCCACGGGCTACGCCATCGGTCGAACGCATTACGTGAACGAGCATTCAAGAAAACTCGATGCTTCCCGTACGAAAGGTCGGAGTTCACGTAAAGGAAGAAATTGAGTTACACAACCGGGCAGCCTGTTCATGATGCCCTTTGTTCTCATACACTTATCTCCCGCTGCATGATTCACCGAAGACGCCAAAGTCGTGCTGTCGTTGTGCGATTTAACATCAACGAATACCCGGACAAGAACTCAAATGACGTCCCATTTGCCGCGGAAGCCTCATCGCGCTTTTCGAAGGACTTTGCCCGGCTGGTTCTTAAATGACGGCGTTCAACTTGCTGGGGTGGTGCATTTGCTGCTGTTTTGTTGAATCAAGTATGAGACGCTGAAAACGCTGGTCGATACGTTGATACGGAGAAGGGATACATTGAAACATTTCAGCCCCTATAAATTTTCCTTTATAAGTCTCACAGCATTGAGTTTAATGATATAAGATGCGGTCGAGATTACATTGCCGTTGTTACAAACAAGAAATGTACGATGCCTGCATATTTAAACACGCAGTGGTTGTTGATACCCCTTCGCATTCAATTTAATGCGGAGCTCGTGGTGGACTTAGCTGCCATATGAAATTGTGGCGTAGATAAACTCGCAAGAATTGCATGCCCCAGCACATTTTTCGAAATAACGCGAGGGAATTATTTCATTTTTCACCTGTTTGTCAACCCCAGTTGAATTGGATCACGGTCGACTACTGTTAGGGTACAGCATCACGATTATTTAATTTCAACCCAGAATTTGACCGAGAAAGAATGCAGCAATACAAATCTGAACGGAAGTGTACAACAGC
>BMAO01016937.1:0-47993 GCA_019973975.1 Trichonephila clavata | reverse complement strand
CAAGACGAGAAAGTGTAGTCTGGGAGCATCTATCACACTTGAGGGCTAGGGCTAATCCGGGTCTATTACACGCATACCAATGATGAGTGGGAGGCGCTCTCCATTCTACAAATTTTGAGACTTTTTTAACGAATATAGTTCCAGGGAGGTAAGGGCGGATGTAGATGGAGTTTGGAAGGCGACAACCCTCCTTTGCTAGTTTGTCCGCCATTTTCATTGCCATAAAGTTCGACGTGAGATGGGATCCATTGAAAATGAATATCATGGTGTAACGATATATGGTTTAGTTTGTGTAAGATGGAGACACTGGTTTTGTCGCCAACAATAAACCATTTGAAAAGGTGTTGAAGTGAACTACGGCTATCGGTAAAATCCAAAGATCACCGTAATTCTTCTTAGATAGAATGGCCTCAAGTCCCACAATCAATGGCTACTAGCCTCACTTCTGAAAACTGAGCAAAAATCTGGATTGCGATACTTCAGGGACAATTTTTCTTGAGGCGTTTCCATATACATACCACTACCGGCTTGGTTAGATGTTCTACTACCACCAGTATAAATTCTGATTGCATCATGGGGGATGCTGTTAATAATCTCCAGTGCCAAATATCTGAGATGGCTAGAGTCAAAATTTTTCTTAATGACGGGTAAACTTAAGTTGAAGTGGAAATACACCCTGGAAAGTCCATCCGAAGGATTCAAGCTACATTGTAGAAAAAAAAGCTCTACTTTACCAGAAAGAAAGTTCTTGGACTCAACTTGGCTAAAGGGGCTGTTTTTCTTTAGTCTTTGCCCGTTTACCCAGTTATTCAGGTACTTAGACGTTTGGTTTTGTTGGCCGAAGCTAGAAAGTTTGTTAAAGTATTTGACCAGTGCAGTCTGTCTACGAATCAGAAGAGGTTGTACATCTGCCTCAAATAGAATGATGTTTGAAGGGCAACTGTGCTTCATACCAGTGATGATACGGGCAGCACTTAGTTGGACTTGCTATAATTTCTTCAGAACAGAGTTAGAGGCACAACAATAGATTGGAAATCCATATTCAAGAATCGGGCGAATGAGCGTCAAATAAGTAAGTTTTAGCGTAACCGCATCAGCTCCCCAATTCTTACCAGCGATGTATTTCAAGATGTTGAGGCGTTTTCTACTGTTCAAAACTAGATAATCAATGTGTTTGTTACTTGTGAATTCAGGGTATAAAATAAACCCAAAATTTTTCGGATGCTTTTCATACGTAAGATCTTGATTATTTAGTCTCAGTTTGGGCTGGTAATTATAAAGATGTTTGTTTGTAGCGAAAAAGGTGGCAATTGACTTAGATGGGTTAAAATGAAGTTTTAAGTCTCCTGTAAAGTTCGACAAAGCTGTCAGAGAGTCATTTAGTTTTGATTCCAAATCTCGTATAGCTGTACCAGAGCCCCAGAGAACAATGTCGTCATATGAACTGAATAAGTAATTAACATTAATTAATAAAAAAATTACGAAAAACAAATACTTAATTACTTTTCACGTAATATTTACATGGGATTATTATGAATTGGGGAAAAAATCAAGGTGGCAACGAGGGAGGGTCCGGACCCGTGGACTCCTCCCCCGCCCTTGTGTGCCCCATTAGCACTGAATGGACCGCAACACCTTGAAAAAATTAAAAGTAGCCTGTGTCCTGGAAAAGTCTGTCCACCCCTGCTCTAGGCAGTGCAGCATTTGGCCATTACTCTAATATCAGCACGTGATTGTAACATCAAACAATTGGCATTTACACCACTCGATAGCTAGGTAACTCCGGGCCAGCAGCTACCCACGGGCTCAGCGTCTGGTCGACGTCCCGCATTTGTCCCATGGCTGACCATACCTGAAGGAACCCTATTATAAATCAACTTTCCGACTTTTGCCTTTGCCTATTTTATGATAACATCTAAAAAACATTATCATCGCACATAAATGAATTCGTTATGAGAACTTATGCGCTGTTTCTGCCGGTGCGTACGGAGACGCATGAATTCATCTTAAATTTTTCGCATTTTTTTTTATTTACTTGTTTCACTCCGGGTTGGTCTCAAAATATTCCAAACATTTTAAAATTTGAGGTTATTTTTTTGTTTTTCTCAAAAATCACAATTTAAAAAGTCAATGGCACTACTTTTTATGTATGACGAGTATACTCGTCATGATACATAATGCTGCGACTTCTCGAGGACGAGTATACTCGTCAATCACAGTTAACTGGTTAATTTTCATCGTTGCTACATTCCTATAAATATATTTGCAGTATTTTTAGTCAACGCGTTGCCAGGCAACAAAAGATGTCATCACAATGCTTGTTATTGATTTTCACCTTTTTTTTAGTAACAATATCTCTATAATTAAACTCAATGGTACAACAGCCCATGTGGGCCAAAACCTGCTGTGACCATCGCAGTTTTAATGAACATGGGCTCTAAAGTGCGGGAGCTAATATTCCGATCAGGTGGTCAGTCTGAGGCGAAACCCCCAGTGTCTCGTTCCCAAGCAAGCTTGGTTCTCATTTATCGACCCACTGAAGGAATGAAAGGCTGAGTCGACCTTAACAATATCTCAAAAGAAGTAAAAATTTTGAATTCTCCACCATGCGAAGAAGCATTTTTAATTCCCTAATCGATTCAATTCAAAATCCCTCTACGTTCTTATCATTATACAAAATAATCAACATGTCGTTTTAATATTAACATAAGAACAAAAAAAAAATACTGTGTGTATAAAACTATAAAATTCATTTTTTTAAAATTTCCAATGGAGCTGTGTGGATTGGTATTTGCCATTGCAGACCTAGTATATTCCCCAGGAACTGGTAACGCTTTTTAATGTGGGCACCGTATAGGTGGAATACCAATCTCCTCAATTTAATTTTGACGCCAGTTTCCTCCCCAGATGAAGACACTTGAACTCTAACGAGTGAAATTGAATTAGAAATTAAATTTTGCCGAGAGTACCCAAGCCAAACAGTCAATCTAGGAATTTCAACATGCCGCATAATCTTACGACATGGATGCTACCGATTTTCTATATTATGAAAATCCACCGACTTGTGGGTTAGGTGTCGAACCCACAACGATAGGCATACAAGACCAGTGACAAACCAACTACGCCCCACAGCCGACTGATTCATTATTTTTACTTGCAACATAAAAGCTATCAATCTTCAAGGGTCATTGCGATTTAATTCACACAAAAAAATTAAAAATTAATTTTAGTTTTTTCAAATAATTATTACATAAAATAAAGACTATAAAAAATCCAACTTAGCTTCATCTTAGGATCACCAAACCTATCATCATTTTGTTCATCCTTAAGTTTAAAAATTCATTTTTATTTAATACTCTTTTTCCAGAAATTCTTTCATTGTGTATTTAATCTTACAATATTAAATCTTACACTATTAAAATTCGAAGGTAAACAAACGTATCTATCTATGTATGTATGTGCGTCTATCTTCTCATGAACCGCACCACGCAGAAAGTCGCGGAAGGTACCAAAAGATCAGGAATTTTTTGGGGAAGCCGTATTGCCTATTTATATTACGATATTGTAATTAGTTGAAAGATATTAATTAAAAACCTTAAAACGCATAATTGTTTTACTCCTGCCGGTTGTTTACTTGTCAGAACTTCCGTTCCGTTTCGGCCGAGCGGTGATTCGACGTTTTCCACCATTTTAAAATTGCCATCCAATTTGCGGTGTTGAAACCAGACAAAAAATAATTACAGAATCGGAAAGATCATTTATTTCGCCACGATACGGTATAATTTTTTTTGCAAAATAGCGATATTTTCTATTTTTTTCGAATTTTTTTAAAATAGTGTTAAAACTGATGCGTTTTTATGAAAATTATTTCTAAATCTTTGGGTATGAATTACTTTTCGTGTTATTAAATCGATATTATACACTAATTAACTTCAAGCCTTTCTCTTTTAGATCCATTCATTTAAAAAATAAAATGACCAAAACTTTTTTTCTGCGATTTTTTAAAAATTACTCGAAATTTGTATTCGACATTGAATAACTTCGTTATTTATTAAAATTATTACACAAAACTTTTTTTCCGTGTGTAAAGAAATATTATCCGTAATCTGTACGAAGATTGAAAAAATTGCTTAAATATTACGGATTTTAAAATTTAATAGCCCAGTGGTCACGGTCAATGACTCGTGGTCATCGTGTCATGAGTTTGAACCCTAGTGCTACTGAAGACCCTCCTCCCGTAGGTGTGGTGTGGTAGTTAGGAGATGGGGTGCCAGCTCAGATGTCGTCCTCGTCACCTGACCATGGCTCAAAATTACGAGGTCCGTCACAAACAGCCCTTTTGTTACTTTGCCATGCAACGTAAGTAACCATTCACATTAATCCCTTAACTGGTCAATTTTTTTGCCAAAAATCTTTTTTTTTAAAGCCACAATTTTTATTCAATGTATCAAAGTATAATATTTAATAGAATGAAGGAATAAAAGAATTTTATTTTAATTTTCAAATTTAAGTTTTTAAACTACAGTAGAGCCTGTTTTTGTGCGGTCCTTTTTTTATGCGTTTTTATATTTGTGTGATTTTTTCTGTGCGATTTTTTTGTCTGATTTTATTCTTGTGCGATTTTTTCTGTGCGATCTTTTTTTAATACGGTGCATGAATTTTAACGGCTTTGGCGCCACTATAATGTTTTCTATCAATGTACCAGTGGTGATCGGAGAATGTTAGGGCCCCCTGCAAAGGAGTCCGACCTTGCCTTTATATTTTATAAATTGGGTAAATACGTACTTGGCATTAGTCAGGCCTTAGGCTCCCCCCCCCCTCAAGGCAGGGGTGCGGGTGAACATTACGCCACTATAATGTACACACATATACTGCAAGATGCTCTGTTCATTTGTTATAAACAGTCTCCTGACAATGCACAATCAGTTGCTTTCTCTCAACGTGCCAACAGCCCGCGCTTGATTGTAAACGAAATTTTCAATGACAGTAACATTATAAAAAATTTTATAGATTATGCAGGCTTACAAGATCTGGATTCTTTGAGAGCGGATAAAATATATGCAGGGATACAGCTTTCAAACAAATTGGAAGAGCATTTTCTTAAAATAGATACCAATTCCGAAAGGAGTATGAAATGTTGAAAAAAAAAAGCTTTGATGATGCATATCTGGTTATCGAGACATTTACAAGCAACTGGCCAAAAAAACCTTCGTCGCGAAAACTTATCTTTTATTCTATGAGCCAAAAAATAAATGAATTGAAATTGTATCAAGTGAAAGCGGAACATCACAGGAAGATGAGCGCTTTGATTATGATGAGTAGGTGAATTATGTATGTGTATTTGAAAACTTCTCCCTGTATACAATGAGAAAATAAATGTTTTACAAATGTTTAATGTTTTTTTTTTTTTTTTATTTTTGTTATGGAAGTTCTTTCTTATAAATTTCGTAAATAATTGGCGTATTTTCTAAGTGCGACTTTTTTATGCGGTCCCTTTCCACCGCATAAAAAAATTTATGTAGTATTTCCACAAAGTTGGTTGTTATATGTAAGAACTTATGAAATTTTCGAATATGTTTTTGTGTGTTTCTTTTTATGCGCTTCCTATCTACCGTACAAAAACAGGTCTAACTGTATTTTATATTTTATAACTGTGGTACCAAAAAAAACTCTGAATGTTTGCTTTTTGTAAATACACTCTACATTCCATGAAGAATGTTCCATATGGCTTAAAAGAATTTTTCTCATACTTAAGAAAATTTTAATCTTCATACCTCTTTTTCAAACGGTCGAGGGTTTTGTGTATATATATTTGCACACACACACACACACAACACACACACAATTTGAAGCACGGGGTAAAACAAAATCTTCATTGCAATCTGGACAAAAATATATCGGCTTTTTTTGGATTACCTTTCTATTTTCATTTCTTCACTGTCTATTGTCTTGCCAATATAAATTGCTGATTTCAAACAAAAATTCTCCCTTCACCATAAAAAAATTTTCGAGTGAGAGGCATTTCTGTACCAAGGACAAACTGCATGTCCTAAAAACAATATCACTAATAATCTCACTATCAGAATTAAAAATATTAAAAATCAAAGTTAAAAAGAAGAATATGTCAATGCCTACACATACGGTGTACGGGCAAACTTCTTAAGGGGTTAATACTAAGTTTCTCACTTTTGACCTTTATTCTAATAACTTTTTTCAGGTACTGTCTAAAGAAAATACACATACATGGGATTACTTGGAAATAACACTTCCTCACCAGGAAGGTCATAAATATATGACACAGAGATGTAATCATATAGACGCCAGAATGTAGTCGCGACACTTTTGTGCAACAGACAGTCTTGAGTTGTAATTTTTGCATAAATTTTTCTCGACGCATCTTCACATTCTGTATCTTCTATGCAGACGTTTCTATTCGCATATTGATAATGCAAATTTTTGTGAATTATTTAAATACTAAGCATTTTCAAAAGCAGGTAAACCTAATAAAATAAATGTAGCTTTTATACAAAAAAAAATTATATTCTTCATTCTAAAATTGTTGAGGTTAACTGTTTGGAGTACTTCGCCTTGTCAGGCTCTAATCTCCCTTCAGGTGTTTTTAGATGGCTTTAATAAATTTTCTATTGCTCAGTGTAAATTAAAATATATGTGATGATTAAATATTATTCTTAAAATTAATAAAAATTATTTCTTTTCCGGTGTAAAAATATTAAATTACAAAGGGAAAACTTTGTAACAGCAACTAAAACTGAAAATTGGAGATCAGAAAAGTGACATTCTAAAATGTATTTGACATGTATATTAATAAAACATTAATCCCAATGGTATAAATTCATGTGACGTCATAATCACATGGTAAGGATAGTCACGTGATTCTAGTCAATCAGTTCAAAAACTCATGTGACGTCATAGTCACACGTCAAAAACAATTGTGTGTTATCAGCTAATGAGTTTATATGCTTCGTTGTTGCCAAATTTCATCTTTGCAGAAATTTTCTCTTAAAAAGTAAACATTAATTAATCAAATATAATAACGAAGATAGGTAAACAAAATTCCTGTTATTTAAAAATAAACGAATGAAACAACATTTTTTTTAAATCTTTTTGAAGAATTTTTTTTTTAAAAAATTTTAACACCTTTACCGATTTATGAAATTTGAATTTTCAACAAACAAGGAGAGGTCACGATTATATATAAAATATTTAATAAGTCCTTTTTAAATAAATTTATTTAATTTGGAAATAGGGTTCGAGTCGCGTGAGATCAACTTATTTTTTCAATTCATTTAATTATTTTTTTTAATTAAATAATTTTTTTAAAAAGGACATTAAATATTTTAACTAATTATAAAATAATTATATTAATAATATATAAAAAAGAGTTATATTTTTATTATATTAATTATAAAATTAATTTTTAATAATAATAATATATTTTACAGAATATGTTTTATTATATATAATATTTTATTTATAATATATTGTAACTTTCCATTATAAAACTATTTGTAAGTAATTTTCATATAAAATATCATTTAATATTTATTATGCATTTTATTATTAATATTATTTATTAATATAAAAATATTTTATTTAAATGTAATATAGATATTTATTTAATTACAGTAATTATTTTACTTTATAAAATACAAAATAATTACATTGCCTGACCATTCGGCACTAATACATTGAGGGTTGAACACCCTAATGGAGTACTACTATTATACCAAGTTTCGTCCAAAAATGAATTTCCATGGTCGAGCCCTTCCCTTGTAAGTTTACTAATAGGACTACAAGAACAATTAGTTTAATGTCAGTTTTGAATTCAATGCCTTTATCGTGTTGCCATCGTGGATTAAGTCAATTACTAGCTAAATTTATTTGATTCTATCATATTTTTAGTTGTAGAAAATTCATAGTAAGTAAACAGTTACTTGAAGGCAAAATAAGTTTGATGTTTATTGACAATAATTCAATAAAAACGCAAATATAAACATTGAAATCTATAACTATTTTAATAAACAGGCTTTACTATACACACTTTACAATTTATTCATAATCATTTTTGCTGTGTTTGTGTTGCTCCAAACGTTGCAATAATATATACATTTTTTCAAAAACATAATTCTGATATAAGAAATAATTTCAAAATTAAAATTATTAAGTATCAAAATGCAAAACAATATATTCATATATCTACATAATATCCTTACAAATACCTATTATTCCTTTTTTTCTGTAAAGAGTTCCTATTAATAAATAGAACGATATATATTACAAAGACGATATGACACTATTGCCTAGTTCTAAGAATAACGTAACGAAGAATAATTCTTAACATAGAAAAAATAACTTAAGAATAAATAAAATAATTACAATAGAATATTCATTATTTGTTTCTTATAACAATACAGTTTTCACATAGGTATAAATTAAATAAATAATATAAATTACAAAACACTGAACAAAATATCACATCAATGAAAAATCATGTTAGTACTAATATCATTTCCCGTACTGCATTTGTCTGCATCGTTGCGCAGTGTAATCATATCGGTATCCATCTGCGCATTGCGTTTGGCCAGTCTGCGCATTGGCTGTCGTTGGATATTGTTGACATCCTGTATTGCCGCCAAAAAGATTGCAAAAGGGCTGAGATAAACCTTGAACTAACAAACTTTGATGCCACTGAGGTGATCTTTTGGTCCTTCTAGGAAGCAATTTGTAGCCAAGCTGTCCCAATAGTATACGAACTGCCGAAGAACGACTGGTATTTAGTTTGGAACCTTCAGATGAATTTAGAACGTCTTCAGCGACGATCTTTTTCAAAATGAAAATGACGACAACAAAAAGGATGAGTCTCATTGTTGTAACAACTAAGATAGTTTAGTTGTTAAATTTCTGGTTATGGTAACACAGATGGTATCTGATTTCTATTCTTTTAGATGCAGACTCTTCTGTTAATTTTCAATGCGTAGTGAGATGTTATAGAGAAATATATCCGCAATATGACTGCAAGAGTAACACCTGCAATAAAAGGAGATTTTCTTTAAAATTATTCGAAATAGAATCATATAAATACAAACAATGAAAAATCAGACTTTTTAAAAAATTCTGACGAGATTATGGAAAGAGTTATTGTAGTAATCAATGAAAAACAATTCAATGCAATACAGGGTGAACCGAAAATATTGACCTGATTATAAAAATTCATTGCAAAATAACCGTTTAGTATAACAATGTAACTATAACTATTGTATCAATGAACAGGACAGCGTTAGTAGTGTGTGTGTGTGTGTGCGCGCGTGTGTGTGTGTGCGCGTGTGTGTGTGTCGTAGATGGCGCGAATGTTCCTTCAAAAGTAATTCAGGGTAACTTTTGTAAAGAAGACATCATTTTCGGCTGAAACGACGTCGATTCAAAAGAAAGTTTTGGTTTCACTAAAAGAATTTGGGCATTAAGGTTCAGCGTACATTTCGACATTGTAATGTAAACGCAAACCTCCTAAAACAAAATCAATAAAAAGGTAATATGAAATGTTTAAAGAAACATGTAGCGTAATAGAAGATATATTACAGAATACTTGGCTTGAACTGGAGTACCACGGAGAGAAACATTCTCCGAGCTATCAAGGTGCGACACGTTGCAATATACTGAAGAATAAATGGTTTTATAAAAAAAATTCATAGCAGTACTTGCAATATATCCCAGCAAACATATGTCTCATTATAATAGTTTTAGCACAATAAATATTTATAATCAGGGAATGACTTTTGGTTCAACTTCTATAACTTTTTGAGGCAATTATACCATGCCTTATTATATGAAGAATAAGCTGGAGGTAACTGGAGCAAAAAGGAATAGCTTGGTAACTTTAAACCTTTATAACTTTCATTTTAAGACAGGAAGAAAAATACACTTTTCCAGTTGCAGACAAAAAGCTTGGTGAAAATTTTTTGTGAAAGTCGCTTTAATGCAGTGCTTCTCAAACTTTCAATGTTTGCGACCCAATTTTCAATCATAATTTTCATGCCCCCCCCCTACTTCATACAATAATAGTGCATTAAATTTAATGATACATTGACACTAAAGCTACAAAAATTCTACTTTAATTATAAACTATACAAATTAACAAGATAAGTATTAAATTTTGCATATGACAAGCTCTTGGGATCAATAGTAATTATTAAACTTGTTCTTAATTGAATTATCAAATACATTGTGGGGTATTGATATATTTATTAGTATATTATATCTTGGCAAATGTGTATTTTTTATTTACTCAGAATGTATTTGGTTTTGTGTGTGTGTGTTTGTGTGTGTGTGTGTGTGTGTGAATCCTTTCAGTTAATACTTTTTAAAATCTTTTATTTTGGACCTCGATATATCTCGGGGCCCCCGGTAGGATTATCACGCCCCCCCAAGGGGGTGCGCCTCACAGTTTGAGAAAAGCTGTTCTAATGTAATTCTTACTATATTTTGAGGGATCTGTGTTAATTGTTCCGTGTCCTTACAAACCTTGCTATAATTATCTGTCGCTCATCTGGTATAGTGGTTAGCGACGTTAACTACTGTGCCGCAGGACCTCGGTTCGAATCCCAGAGAAGGCAAAGGTGTTTGTAAATGATTAGGGCCTTCGCGGCATGGGGGTACTCTAAATAGCTGTCGAGCTGAAAATCCTTTCGTGAGGTTGATGGAAGGGGAAGAGAGGCGCCTGACGATCCTCAGGATGTTCTCCCTCAAAATTGAGGTGAAAATATGCTAAATCGTACTGTCACCTGTATGGTGCTCAAAGCTACGGTAACGATAGACGTAGCCCTTTGCCATGTTGAATTTAGTGGGACTCTATCTGGCCTTCGCCGAACAGGTGGCATTAGTAACAACAACAACCGTAATTATCTTCTCTTATATAATGAATAAAGATAATTAACAACTTATTTATAATACTATTAATTTAATTCAGAGAGAAATATGTTTTTATAGATCTATCATTTCCCTTATGAAATAACGTAAGAGAAAAAAATTGTTTACCAGCCAAAGCGTTATTTCTCAATACTTTGAAAACTTCAGAAGCCAAATAAATCCGAACTTATAATTAAGCCAATATTATAACTTCATGCACGATGGTTACATAACAATGCATTTAAATTGCTGAAACACAATAGAAGCAGTAAAATATATTATTAAAATCATTAATGAATTCTCAATTAAAGATTAAATATTTGCGTTTGTTACATCTTTTGTGTGCTTCAGTTCTTTTCTTAATTGAAAAAAAAACACAAAACGAACATTTAAAACTATAAGAAACCATAAAAACAAGCAACATACATTTCCGTTGTATTCTTTTTTTTTCTATTAAGTTGTCAAATGTATATATCATACATCCGTTTCTATTGCATGATAGTTCTAAGGAATAACTTTTTCCTTTGAATATTTCAATTTGAAAATTGTGTGCGATTTAAACGTATAAAATTAGTTTTTAGAATCCAATGTACGTCACATTAGTTATAATCTTTAATCAAAATTTTAAATAATACTTTTCATATTGAAATGTATATTTCCTTAAAAATAAATTGAATGAATAGTTTTAAAATGATTTTTTATTAAATATTTCCATGTACATAATAAAAATTATATTTTCATTTTATAGTCACGGACTCACGAAGAACCAGTTGTCCCACTTCCATGGATTTTTAAAGCTTCATGAACTCGTCTGTACTGAATTAAACAACTTTTTCAGTACCTACTTAAAGTTACCTTCACTACATACACAGATGAAGAACTCAAAAACTTATCTTACTTTTCCAAAGGAAAAATTTTTCCAGCTTTATTTCCATTTATGTGTAAAACTCACTAACATATATAACATAGCAATTGTCGTAATTTGCTTATTTTTGGATGGCAACAGTGATAAATGAATGAAACGTGTTGGATATGGGTAGATAAGCACTTCCTTATTAGATCAGTTGTAATAAGATGGGACATAGATTGGGGGGGAAAAACACCTCTAAAAACTGAGTTCAATAATAATAGTAAGAATTTAGATTCTTGAAAATATTCGATAAGGGACAGGGATTGGCAAGGCAAGGTGCAATTTGTTGCTTGAGAAGAAATGAAAATGGAAAAATAATTCAAAAAAGCCGATATTATCTCTGTCCCCCTTGCAATGTGAGATTTAGTTTTACACCATGCTTCAAATTGTGTGTGTGTATTTATATATGCACCCACACACAAAATCTTCAATCGTTTGAAAAAGAGGTACAAATACGAAATAAAAGTAGAAGAGAAATTCTTTAATATATTTGAAACATTCTTCATTACATGCAGAGTGTACTTATAAAAAACAAACATTTAGGGGTTTTTGTGTTCCACAATTATAAAATAAAAAATAGTGCGAAAACTTTAAAATTGAAAATTAAAATAAAATTCTTCCATTTTCGCATTCTGTTAAGTATTATACTTAGTTACATATATGCAATAAAAAATGTGCTTTATTTTGGAACAATTTGAGCAAAAAAATTGATCGTTTAAGAGGTTAACTGCGACACATATCGGATGAAAAGTGTTGTCCGATCTTGATGCAAAAAAAGTAACAGTAAAATCCAGGCAAATAATTTGCAGAAGGCTTCTTGGAAGTGGTGTTATTCCAGAAGTCCAGATAATTGCGAGTCATTAAATTGTTACAATGGAATTGAGAACATAGGAACTTTGCAAACAATAAATGGAAAGATGTTGTGTTCTCCTGTGAATCGTGATTCAGTGCATAGACTTGATGTAAATTATAACGATTGATATGATACGATTGCATTTCATAAATAGAATTTTTATAATTATTATAATACATTGAAATGATCTAGTGGCAACTTATGAGACTCTTAAAGGGGAAAAGACTTTACACTTTGTTTTATATAATAATCAATGACCACTCTATGAGAGAGAAGATTTATAGTCTTTGTTGCCAGAGTGAATTCACTTCAATGCAATGTGAATTGTTTTATAAAATTTCATCGTATTTTAGCTCTTTGATATATGTATGTGATGCGACAAATAGAGCAAAATCGTTTTCATAAAAAAAAACTTATTTTGTAAAAATGTAGATGATAATTTTATTTTGTATAATATGAATGTAAAAATATAGGTAATGCAGCAGACATATTATATAATTCGTACATTTACTGTTGTGTGGAAAATAAAAACACATTGAAAAGGAAAAGGTTACTTAAAAAAAATGTATTTTGTGTCTTGTCTATAAATAAATTATAGTTTGAAAAAACTAAAAAACACGCTTTTATACTGAATCGAACTAAAAAGTAAAAAAATAATTCTTAATAAAGAATAAAATGATTAACGAGAAAATGAATATCATTGGGGTAAAAGCGTGGGGTGTTCTATAAATGTATCAATTGTTGTAATTTATAATTTCTATTCCGAAAAGCTGAATTAGTGTAAAAATGTAGTACAAAGCACCCCACGCTTTTACCACAATGGCATTCATTTTCTCGTTAATCATTTTATTCTTTATTAAGAATAATTTTTTTTACTTTTTAGTTCGATTCAGTATAAAAGCGTGTTTTTTAGTTTTTTTCAAACTATAATTTATTTTTCATTTTTTAGTTCGAACTACAATAAAAGCGTGTTTTTTAGTTTTTTAAACTATCATTTATTCATTGTTGAATTTATCCTTGAGTTTGATATTTGAAGCTGGAATTACGTGGCTGTGGAATTAATCTTGCTCTTCAATGGATATTAATTAATGGGTCTGAAGTGTATTTATTCTCTGCGTTTGCGAGGCCTCGGATGAGTCCCGTATCGTTATATTAGATTCCGTCTTTTTTGAACAGGTCAAACAAATAAAAGTGTGCAAAGAAGAAAAAGTTCGAATTAAAAAAAATTTTAATGTACCATGTTTTTTTACTGACTAAAAATTATAAAATTCCTACTTTTTGCATTTTTTCTTTTTTCACATTTTTATGCATTGTCATCCACTTCCGAGCTATGGTCCAAATTTCAAGTCTCTAGCTCATCGGAAAGTCACACAGTTTAAAATCAATTACAAAATTCCACCCGGACAGACATTAAAGAAAGCGATTTAATAAAAACATGGTAATATTAAATGTCAATCGTTTTTTTTCACCTTTTAAACGTGTTTCTTTCATGTTAATTCGTATCATCATTTCTGAACGTATTGCTTTATAAAAATAAAAAATATTTAGCGTTTAGAACTTAAATTATTTTTTTCCCACATGCACGAGCCTTTTTTTTTATTTTCATTTTCAGAAAAATGTTTATATTACTGTAAGAAATTGCTAACACACACCCACCCTCCACTTTCTCAGCACTTCTTTTGTTTGTTTTATTTCTTTTAACTGCAAGTGTATTTTATACTTTCAAATATAATTAGCTTTAAATTCAAAACACTTTAGGGTTACACCTTATTCTTTTAGTCGTCAAATCTGGAAATGATGTAGGAAATTTGTCGCCATGTCTGAAAATGGAATATGGAACTAGTCGCCAAATTTAAAAATGATATTTGCAACAAGTCGCCAAATCTGGACGTGATATATGGATTTGTCGCCAAATCTGATTATCCTTATTCCTGACGATCCTGAAAAGTACAATGGAATAAAATTATGAAATTATTGTACTGTCATCAGTCATTGACAAGTGTGCGAAATTTCGAATGAATCCGATCTTTTTAAGTGGGTAAAAATCGAGTTCTAAGATTCCGTTACATGCAAGTGAAACTTATAAAAGCGTGTTAAAAAGATCATTTTTATAATGTCACAAAAGGGGAATGAAGTTTAAGTATTTAATATTTTTCATGATAAAAATAAGTAAATTTTGCTAAAGGAAACAGGCATTTTAGTATTTTTTGACATTAATTGCAATGAGAGGACTCATGCAAGAAACAAGATTTCAGTTAGTATTAAAGTTTTTATTAAGAAAAGAAAAAACTAGTGTCGAAATTGCGGTGCATGATAACGCGGAACACGAACAAAAGCTTAGAATCGGATTCATCCCAAGGTGTTGGGGTTATTGGAGTTATAAAATCAAGTCTCTTCGAACCGGAACTGAGCCGAAAACCGTTATTTTGGTCGGAATGAAAACCGGAACTGAACGGGAAAAAATATCGGTTTATTTCGGTTCGATATTTTTTCGATCATTTTGTTACTCTAACCAACTTATCTATAATTTAACGTCAACCCTATAATTATCATCATTACTTGTACATTGCTTCTCAATTTCCTACTTTAATTTTCACTAATACTTTTCTGTTTCAGTTTTGCATGAAACTACTTGTAGAAGGAAAATTTGATTCGATTGAATAAACTAGTATAAATGTTTTTTTTTTTTTAAAGTATCAGTCTAAGTTATATTTTTCGCATCTCAGCATGCGATCCACTGATGTTTGTATAGATTCTTTAAATAGACAAACCATAATCATCAACCTAGTTGCCGAAAACAATTTTGTTAACGGATAACAATGCCAATGCTCGCCGTTCTCTGGTCACTTCTTGTATCGTTCAAGCTGGTTAATTGTATGAATTCATATATAGTATGCCAGTTAAAAAGAGAATAAAATCGTTTAAATTTTGATACAATTCCATTTTTTGTTCATGACAGAATTACATTTATTGTACAAATAAAAATATACATAAAATAAAATTACTCATTTGGAACTTAACCGAAACCCGTTATTTTTGGTGGAGCTAAAACCAGAACTGAACCGACATATTTTTTATCAGTTGAACCGGAATGAATTATCGTTCGAAACCCTCTATGAAATGTTCCAATGTACACTGTTCTATTCTCTTCTGAGTACTCAGCAATAATCATTGCTTTGGGTTATTTATATAGCAGGAAAATAATTTTTTTTTGAGTCTAAAATCATCTAACCCACTGATTTTTAAAGTGATCCATATCGACCCCTAGAGGTCTATGACGACCTGTAAGGGGTTCACGTCAGAGAAAAAGTAATTTCGGGGTCCATTAGGTGTAAATTGGGGTCTACGATAGTGGCTCTCATAAAACTCGATCGTGACTTTAATTTTAAAAGAAAATTCAATCAAGTGTAAACCATATATTTCTATTTAACAGATTAGTTTTTGTGAACAGTTTGTTGATTTAATTAGGTTCATTTTCAGTTAGAAGGCGACAGCCTAAATTTTATTAAACCAAGAACCCACCTGTATTGACGAAGCTACTAACTACAATAAAACCTCCACTGTTTAATAAAAATAACTTCATTTACAATTAAAAGCATCTCACAATACCTCACCAACTCCAACTCATATTCGCATCTCTGTATTCACTCTAGATTCAGGAATATCTCCCATCAGCTGCTGTGAGAACACATTTTTGAGTCTAAAACAGGTGACATATTTTCGTAGAATTTTGCGTACAACCATTTGAGCACTAATGATCCAGTACTGCAGCCTTAAGGCTGGAAGTATCAATCCGGACCACCATGAAGATATTTGTGTGGTGATAATGTCTCACTATTAGTTCAGTAATGTAATGCGATTTATGAAGAATAATTGAATGTTTTGTATTTTTAGGTAAATTCGCATTTCTCAGCCCTTCACCAACCTTCAGGATCCTTTCATCATCTAAAAATGGATGCAACATTATGAGTTTACTCTGAGAACTCACTTGACCTTTCCTTTCCAATTGGATTTCATCAAAAAACATCTCTCGTTGTACATGCGCAATTATGATGGAATGAGCTTAATTCAGCTGTGCAGCATAAAGAAACTTAGTTGGTACACGGGATAAGCTTCTGAGGTTGTTGACAAACTGTATACACCAGGCTACTACCCGCAATAGCTTTTGAAAGGAAGAATACTTGGATTGCAGATAACCTATGCAATTACTGTCAGTTATTGCAGACAAAACTACAGTTTTCATTTTCTTACATTCTATAATATCAGTAGTTATTTCTTTCGTAGAATAATAATGGTTATGAACTCATCGTTCACTGCACATCCAATAAATAATTCAGAGATCAACGTAGGAAAAAAAACGTTCTTTCATTATATCCTCGATCATTTTTCTCTTTTTAGATTTCAATAAGAATTTTACATCATTTTTCTTATCCCCCCAAAAAATTAATTAAAGAAATTTTTTTTAAAAAAAATCTTTTCAGCGTTTCTTGCCAGAATTAAACTAAAGGAGTATAATATTGAACGAAATGAATTTTCCCAGTTTCTCAATTGGTCACAGACAATCGGCGAAGAAAAAGGCGTTTTAACCTATATTTTCAACATTTAAATGCCCTTTATACAGATTTTGATACTAGGTTTGAGAATTCTTTAACTATGGTAATACCACTGTAGGAAATGAATTCATATAGTCCTATTGAAAAATACTTAACAAGTATCAGATAACAAGAGGAACTGATCGATGTAGGCACTGACGAAGATCTTATGATAAAATTTAGAAACGGATGTCAGCAATTTTGGCTTTAAAACGGTATACCTGTTATTTATCTTGAGTTATGGTATATTGCAAGAAAGTTTTTAATTGCTTTTCTTAGTGAGAAGGAATTTCAGCGCATTTGCGCAGAACAAAAAGAGAAAGGAGGGAAAAAGACTGGATACTATTAACCGAGGAGATTTTGGGTTAAACTTGACAAGATTTATGCTAATTTCTGAAAATTTGTTATTGAAGCACCAGATTCATCACTCGCATTAAAAGCATTTGTTTATAGGTCAGTTATTTGTGAATCAATTAAATTTTAATTTTATTAATTAACATGTGTTCACATTAAATTTTAAAGTATAATATTGAAGGGTTGAAATTTAAATCTTTTAAAGTAAGAAGTTTCTATACCAGATTTCAAAAACACATTTAAGTTGATAAATTTAAAAAAATTCAATATTAGGTAAGTAGGAGTCTGTCATAAACCGAAAAACACAGTACGGGGTCTATGAGACAAAAAGGTTTGGGAACTTCTGATCTAACCAATATATTAAGTCTTTTTTTCTATTTTTGTTTTCAAATTCAACCCTTTATTGGCAATATTAAGTTTTGAAATAATTTTTTTAACTATTTGTACACCTTAACTCTATACTATAGAAAACCTTTTTCTGATAGATAGGTTCTGATTATTAATATTTTTTTCCCATCCGCATAACTGCGGTTCACCCTGGTAAACACATGCAAGAAAAACAGAATATATTAATAAAGAATCAAAATATTATATTAACTTTAAGCTCAAATATATTTTATCCTTTATATCAGCATCAGGGACGTGTTAAGGCATGGGACAACTAGGCTTAGGCCCAGGGCCTCGGCCCCAGGTAGGGGTCTCATCTCGTTCCCGACTCAACCTCCATAAGATCATGATTCGAATAACATAAATGGTCAAAGCTATTCCGATCATATTTTCCGAAAACTGGGAATTCCGAACAATGCGCCAACTGGAAAGAGTGCATTATAAAGTGATGACCTTCGTTCATGTCTAGGCCTAGATCTACTACCTTGTCTCATAATTAATTCAGTTGACAGGCCGAAATCGCGTGGTCGAACTGGTTTATGCCTAGGTTTATGAAATAGTAAGTCAAGCACATTTGTTTGTTTAAGGTATTTGACAACGTATGCCACGACAGCTTTTTAGCTGTGGCGTGCCAAACCAATCTATCAGTAGGATTCAGTGTGTCAAACAAATAGGCATTTTTGAAACAATTGACTCCCGCGACAATAAATACAGAGTTAAGGAATATAGGTCAGTAATGTAGATATATATACAGTTTCATTATATATTAATTTTGCATCATTTAACGATATTTCTTGATATAAAAATAAACAGAATAAAATACAACTATTTCTTCAACAAAAATAAAAAAAATTAAAATTGTACATATATTAAGTATTTTTAAACATATTCATCAAAATAAGAAACAGACAACATAAAATATAAGTATTCCCCTTCATTATAGTAAATAAAAATTTTAATGCAAACCTAGTGCTTGCACAGTTCTAATTTCATATCGCATCACTAAAGAGTTTCAACTAATTTACCAATGAATTATCTACCTCACCTAAAATTTATAATTCCCTGGCTGAATAATTGACCAGAATTACACCTCAGGGAGAATTTCGAATTAAAATCTCCAACAAACAATTCACGAAAATCAAAATATAAATAAATAAAATAAAATATCAATTATGCCTAATAGCTGTGAATCCTAAATCTGATTGCTAAAAATAGCGTTTTCTTCAACTCTCGGGCTCTCAAAATCACCAAATTTTTAGAGCTAATTACAATTTCTAATTACTTCATGGAATTTCAAAAAACGAAGTCATGTTTGATTCGCCGTCGAAAGGATATTAGTCTTAAATTCATTCAAACTTACCTCTGAGGTGCTGTCTTGAAGAACAAATCACTAATGGAAGGTAAGAACGTTTCCAACAGACACGAGAGCTCTGACATCTAAGTCCGCAAAAATGAGAATTTACAGAAAAAAATGTTTCAAATGCAGTGAATTTATATGCGCATTGTATGAGTTTCAAGTTCAATTCACGTGGCTAATATATTCGTGCGTTTTTTCCCCATTTTTAAGCTAAAAAATATAATAAAAAACAGAACAATGTCGGCGACTATAAAGAACTCTAAAACCGACTGGGGAATAGTTTTTTGTGAGTCATTCGTAAGTATCTTTTTTCTCCTTTTTTATCATTCTATTTTTACTAGAGACTTCGAATGGGAATATACGTCAATAGAACAGTCTTGTCGCGTACCACAACAACACTACGTCAAAAGGTAATTAAAAAGACAATTCCCAATACAAGTCGTAAAAAGAAGGGCGAAAATTCCCGCGTTTTTTCTTTTCACTTAGTTCGGGGGGGGGATATGTATATAAAACATTGATTATCAGTTTTTATGCTTTCAAAATGTCTTGAAAGCTTTATAATTATATGTATATCTCACACATGTAGAGATTTCGATACAAATGTAGTACATAAAGTGAAAGTAAATATACTTAGAACGGATCGCGGTAGTAAGAGGGAAAAAAATATTTTTAATCAGAACCTAACTTTGCGGAAAAGATGTTCCATGGAATGGAGATTTTTCAAGAAAAATAATTTAAAAAATAATAATTTTAAAATTTAATATTGCAACAAAAGGGTTGAATTTTTCAAAAAAATTGAAAAAGTCTTAATATAGGTTAGATGATTTTAGACACAAAATAAACTTCTTTTTTACACTATATCTCTTTACTATCAAAGCAATGACTATTGAAAAATGAGCAGTGATAGTATAAAGTACATCGCAACCTTTCATATAACCCCGGCTCTCTCCCATCACCGTTGTGTGTGAATCTTTGTGATCTAATTTTTAGTCCGTATTCCGCATACCTCGCATACGATCGGCTATAAGTTATGCTTTATTTTTAGTTCGGCTTCGGAGGTTGAACGGAGAGGTTTTTGAGGCATGTTAGTGAAGCATTGTTTTTACCATGTTTTTATTAACTCGCTTTCTTGTCCGTCCGGGTGGAATTTTGTAATTGATTTTAAACTAACTTCCCGATGAGCTAGAGACTTGAAATTTGGCCCATAACTCAGAAGTGGATGACAATGCATGAAAATGAGAAGAAAAAAATTCTAGTCCCGAACCCGGGCCCCAGAAGGGGCGGGCACCGATTTCAACAAAGGGCCCCGTAACTCCAGAACTTACACGAATTTACACAAACAAGGACCACTTGTCGATAGCACCAGTCGAGTTGCGTCTACGTATTCAATTTCGTTTCTCTGGGGTCAAAGAGGAGCCCCCAAGCTACCATGTTTTTTATAAACTCGCTTTCTTGTACGTCTGTCTGAGTGGAATTTTGTAATTGATTTTAAACTAACTTCCCGATGGACTTGTAACTTGAACTTTGGACTATAGCTCAGAAGTGGATGACAATGCATGAAAATGGTTATAAAAACATGTAACATAAAAATCTCTTATTAAGAGAATCATTATATTTTATGTGTTGGGTTTTTAAATTTTGTGTTCAAATTTTTTTATATTCGTTTTTAAAAATGGGGGTCATTGAAGTATTGCAGGGCTTTCACAGCCTAAGAAAAGGAAAGTAAATAAAAAATTGACTGATTCCAAAATATTACCAAAAAAAAAAAAAATGTTTTCCCTGAACATGAAAGTAGAAGATTTTTTCGTTTTTCTGATTTTTCTACAAAATATAAGGAATGTTTTTAATCATTAAAACACTATTTTGTAATTCGGCTTCTGAGGATGGGTATATCAATTTTACTGGCAGTGAACGTATTAATTAATATTAATTTACATTTTTTAAACTCTTACAAATGTTTTATGTAAATATTGCACATCGCAAATTTTTTTCTAACAATTTTTCATTAACATTTCCTTTTGCTGCTTCATGTTTATTTCTAATTGTAAGATAGAATAGTGGCAACTCTGTCACGGATTCTTTGCAATCCTTACGAAAAGGAATTTTAAGTGCATCTTCCCTATTCGACGGGGAAATTCAAACAGTAGACTACGTGTTTTGTACTGAATTCAAAACAAAGTGGCATCAGACTTGTACCTGTTGTTCTCCTTGTAAAATTAAGATAACATTTCAAATTTGATTGTTGGGCAAAGATGTTCAAGTGTTAAAATTCTTCGAAACATTTTTCAAAATTAAAAATATATATATATTATGCACTTTTTTTTTAGAAGCATTTTGTTTTTCTATGTAAATTATTGACAAATGTAAACTTTTTATAAGAAAGTCTCCACAAAAAAAAAAAAAAAAAAAAAAAAACTGGTCAGTGAAGTGCATGAACTGACTGACTAGAAACACGTGATTGTATTTATCACGTAACTATGACATCATATGAATTTAGCCCATTAAAGACGAAGTTTAATGTTTTCGTTTGTGAAAGTGGCAACGGTAATTCTTGCTCCGATTTTATTTTTATTTAATCGACTGCTGTATGTAACGTTATCGTCTGATTTTATATTGTTGTTTTAATAATTGCTCTATACTTAGATTTTGTGTGTTAATAAAATGATCGAAGGAAAATTTGCAATTTCTGGAATTGAACAACTTGGAATAAAATAGTATATTACAAATATATTGCATCCAACAAATGTTCACTACTCAAATTTTTCTAATGTCAGGTTTTTTTTCTCTTGTTCTTACTTTCATTAAATGTTAATACATTGGATAAAAATTTTAAATTAAACCAATACATATTTCTTTATTAATTTTCAAGAAAGTATGTATGGAATTTAATTAAATTAAACAATAATGAGACAAGAAAAACCTGTCATTTGGATACTTTTTCAATCAAAGGAATTTTAATCACTCACATTATCAGAAAAAGATTACAAATATTTATTTTTGTTTTGGCGTATACTGAACCATAAACACTTGACACTTTTCTCCCGGAACTGTAATATACGATTATACAATGTTATGAAATCTGAGAGAGAAAAAGGAGAAAAGTGTGTGCTTTCATATGGAACAAATTACGTCTAAAATGTCTAGGACAAAACGAAATATTCAGATCTAGATCCTGTAAACCCACGCTGTTCGATTTGTCAGACGACGAAAAACTTTCGCATTTTTACGACAATGCCACAATAGCAATAAAAAAAAGAAGGCATTGTTCCAAAGTGTCACATAAATTGAAGGTCATTGAAAAGAACTGTTACGTAAGCGTCCGCGAACGGTATGGGTACTGGTTACGTCAATAGTATGAAAAAAATGGCTGTTTCGGAATGATGTAATTAATGACGTGACGTAAAATATTAAAAATATCCAAGAGGAACTCAGCATGACGAAAAGAAGTTAAAAATATTTTGAATTCCGTATTTTGCATTGTTCTGTATGTGTCTATATATAGCTGAATGACGAAGTGTGTGTGTTTGAAATGATAATAAAGTTCAGCGACTTTTTTTTCTTAAAAAAATTGTAGGGAATCAGATTGGGAAATTTTTGTGCATTATATTTCGTCTGCATATTTAAAAAAAAAATTATAGTTTTAAAAAAACTAAAAAAAAACACGCTTTTATACTGGAACAAACTAAGAAATAAAAAAAATAATTCTTAATTTAGGAATAAAATGATTAACAAGAGAATTAATGTCATTGTAGTAAAAGCGTGGGGTGCTCGATATCAATTGTTATATAATTTCTTCCTTCTATTCCGAAATGCTGAGTTAGTGTAAAAATGTAGAACAAAGCCTCCCTCTACGCTTTTACCACAATGACATTAATTTTCTTGTGCAAAATTTCGAATTCATCTGACCTTTTAAAGTGGGTAAAAATAGAGTTCCAAAATTCCGTTACATGCAAGTGAAACTTAGAAAAGCGTGTTAATAAAAAATGATAGACTGTTATAAAATACTTCGATTCTTTTTATTATACATATACAGGGTGTCCCCAAAATAATGCCCAAACTCTGAATAGTCAGGCTCCTCGTAGGAAGTACATAAAAAATGCCCAAAGAACTGTCCTGTAGTATCCATTTACTAGAAAAATACGGTACTTGATGAGGAAATAATGATGATGCATTTCTGTGCTTCTTCTGTGCGTGATTGACTAGATATGGCATATCCCGGTTACTGGATTGCAGTGGGAGTTCGGTTCTATGGCCATCACGATCACCAGATCTACCACCGTTGGATTTTTTTCTTATGAACATTCTCAAGGAATTGGTGTATCAAAACGTAGTGACTACACAAATGGATTTAATTGCTCGTCTGCTTGCTGCTAGTACTTCGATGGTGACTTCGCTGCGGTGACTTGTGCACTCATCCATTCCAATGAATGCTCAAGCCTGCTTCGATATGCACGGCAGACACTTTGAACATCTGCCTTTATAAATATTTTCATATACTGCTGTTGATATGTCCAATACGGTGTTTTTTAATTGCACCGACTGTGACGTCATACTTTGTTTTTCGTATTTTTCTCGTAAACTATGGATCGTACATGTACAGATCTTTATGCATTTTTTATATATTCCCAGCACGGAATCTAGATGTTCAGAATTTCAGCACTATTTTTGGGACACCTTTTATAAAAAAAAGTATGGGTGACATGAAATCAAAATAAGAGTGTTGTAACCCCTCCCCCCTGTCACCCCTGAGATCCGGCTAAAGGTGTAGAAGGAAGTGAAGGATGATTCGACATGATAATTTAAAATTATTTAATCAGGGTTTAAATTAACACAAAAACAATTCAATTAATCACAATAAATAGGATGTTTCCGATTAGTCAACTGAGGGAGGGACGAGCGTCGCGTTTTTGGAGAATACATTTAATAAATTAGCCACTTTTTATTAATCAATCTTCTATCTTAATATTGCTTTTCACGGTAGATATGTAACTAATTGCCAATTAAACCTTGTAAGGAATTATTGTTCCTTCTTCCCTCTAACTCGACTAGATGTGTGGGAGGAACTAATTGATCAGACGACATGATGCATTTCAATTGTTTATTTGTCACAATATTCAACACAGACACAATAATAATCCAATTAAGATAAATTTGATCAACAACTAGAGGACTAAGGTGAGACCAGATCGCGTGGGGACAATATATACGACCATTCAAATATATTCCTACGATAACTTATACAAAGCTCATTTTTTACTTTGATAGCGCGCTAATAATTGAACTCTCTAACTTCTACTTAAAATAGGAGCACAGTACCTGAACTCTTGCAATTCTTTAACTACTCGACGTAGCCTTGAACATTAATAGTTGACTTCAGTACTTTTCAGAGGTTCCAACTTCACGCGTCGTACACTATTTACTTACTACTACCGGATTGCTCACTTCTCATTAATTCACTACACATCCGAGTTATCCTCACTTCAGTAATCTTCAATTCTCACTTCACTAACTTTTTGATTCTCACTTCACTAAATCTTTTAAAACTCGTGAATATATATATAAACTTAATTTTCACAATCACGTTTTCTTGTCTTCGGTGAAAGTTGATTGAAAGAATTATTGCCCTAAAGGAATCCCCAAGGAGTTAGTAAGAGCACGTGTATAGATCCGTCACAGCCTCTTTAATAATTAAAATATCAAACGTATTATAAATGTGACTAATCCCTGAACTGTAGGCAATCTTCTATCTATTAAGGCTTAATCCTTCACTTTCTTTATAAATATCACCTTCCTATCTTTATTCTCTCACACACTTTCTACCCTTTCCGTATTTCTTCAACGTATATCTCACTTTGTTACCTTTAGTTAACTAACTTTCTAACTCTCTAGCAAGCGAACCTGAACTATATATAATAAACTTAATTTGCATGTCACGTTTTCTTTTTAAGAGAAGGTTGTTAATTTTCATAGCCCCAAAGATTTCCTAAGAGGGTTAGTGAAAGGACGCGTATAGATCCGTCACAATGTCAACATATATGAGTAATTAGCCATTACCTACTCACTTCAATAGGTATTTCATTATGTTGGGTGACTGACTATATATTGGGTTTTTTTTTAAGTTATTGATATCTAAATCCTAGGATTAAGCTTTCGATTATGTTAAAAAAATATTCGCCTAGCCCTCGCCTCTTGAATTAAAAGGACAAGACTTGAATTCTAAAACTGAAGAATATTTACCTATAACGCCCAACTATCTCCTCCCCTTGGAAGTCTATTTCTGTGAACCTCCTGCTTGGCGTATCTCTGTTCAACAAAAGAAGCATGTGTTCTGGCAAATTCAAACTGGATCACGAGATCCAAAATCTCTGATCATCAGTTTTATTCACTAATTTACCTCTTCTGAAACTCAAATCTAGCTTTAGAAAAAAAGTTTTTTTTGGTATTTGCTTCTATGAGCTTCATATTTTCTGGGCTGTAAATACATTGCAGAAATGGAGTGAGTGGTTGAATATTAACATCGCATTATTTAGCTACTCTAGACCTTTTAGCGATGGACCTCGTAATTTTGAACCATGATCAAGTAACGAGAACGACACCTGAGTTGGCACTTATCCTCTCTTAACTTCCACACCAACAGAAGGACGTTTGACCCACGATATATTTAACAGGCATCGGTCCCCTGTACACGTAGGGTTGTGCTGGATCTGTACGTTTCCTTCAACTAATCCTATAGGGAATTCTTTGGGGCTAGAAAAATTCATCAATCTTCTCCTAAGAAGAAGGCGTGATATGCAAATTAAGTTGATTATATAAAGTTCTCGTTCGCGAGTTAAAGGGAGTTAGTGAGTTAGAAAGTGATGAAAGATAGATAATATAAAGCTAGAAGATTAGAAGGCTGGTAACTAAAGGTGATAAGAGAGATACAAGGCGAAGATTACCGTAAGAGGTTAAAAAGGCTTTGTAAAAGAGTAAAAACAGGAAGTTGTCATTGATAAATTAAATTGAATAAGAAAATATAAATAAGTTGTGGTTACAGTATCAAAATGACTCAAGACATGTCGAACTGAAGTAAACCGATATTTTTTCTCGGTTCAGTTCCGGTTCGAAGCCTTGGCTGCACCTTGTTTCCAAATATATCAGACAAAAGATAATTTTGAATTTTTTAAAATAAATACTGCCCTTATTATTACTTCTGTTAAAAAAATTTAAATAAATATTTTTACTGATAAAAATGTTTTTTTCGAAGCTAACACATCACTCAATAAGTTCCAAGCCTAACATATAGATAGCGCTACCTTCTAACTTCCCTAAGTCTAACCTAGTAGTACTAACTTTCAAAGGGCAAGTGTCAAAATTTCGTGATATTATCTTGCTTAGTTGAAAAGTTACAGTGTGGCTTTAGTGAAGCAACTTTTGTTTGCTTAGAAACCACGGATAAAAAAGAATTTCATGTATTGATTAAGCATTGCTTTTTGATGAGGAAAAACGCTGTTCAAGCAAAGCAATAGCTTTATAAGTGTTATCTGGAATCTGCTCCATCGCCAACAATGGTTAAGAGATAGTATACAGACTTAAAACGTGGTCTCCCAAACACAACCAACACTAAACGTTCAAGTCGCTCACATTGTGCAGTTGTTCCAGAAAACATCAAAACGTCCATAAAATCGCTTTAGTCGATCGTTAATTGAAGTTGCTTGAGATAGCAGAGGATTTAAAGATATCAGAAAGCAGTGTATTCACTATTTTGCAGATTATTTGTCAATGAATAATTTGGGTACCGCATTTGCTCACTGTTGATCAAAACTAATAACGCTTCGATGATTCAGAGCGTTGTTTGGAGCTTTTTAAGCAAATAAACAGGATTTTTTCACGTAGATATGTGACAATGGATGAAACATGGATCCATTATTACACATCTGAATCAAAAAAATTCGTCAGCTGAGTGGACAGCAGCCGGTGAAAGCCGTCCAAATGACCCAAAACTCAAACGTCAGCCGGCAAGGTTATGGCGTCCGTGTTTTGGGATGCACGTATAATTTTGTTATTGACTACCTTGAAAAAGCAGAACAATTAATAATGAATATTACACGGCGTTATTGGATTAACTGAATGAAAAAATAAAGAAAAAACGTTCTCAAATGCAAAAGAAAAAAGTGCTGTTTCATCAAAGCAATTCCCCATGCCACAAATCTATGACGGTCAAATTGAATGAACTGCGCTTTGAATTACTTTACCACCCACCATACAGTCAAGATCTCACCCCCAGTGACTATACTGGCTGTGAATTGCTGAAGTTGAAGAACTATTTTGAGAGCAAAGACAAATCGTTCTACGAAAAAGGTGTTAAAAATTAGACGAACGCTGGGCAGAATGTATCACTCTTGAACGGGCGAGTCTTGATAAATAAAATTTCAATTTTACCTAAAAGTTGATGTTTTATTAGTTAGACCTGGGACTTATTGAGTGATGTGTTATTCGAAAAGAAAGGCAATACAAATTGATGTACATGCTAGATTGTAATATTCGGCTCTAATATGCAATGTGAATCAAAATCCAAAATTAATCTACAAATTTTGATTGATTTTGTATTTATTTTTATTTTTAGCCAAAACAAAGTTCTAAAATGTATTTTTTACTAAATTTAAAAAAAATAAAAATAATAATTTTTTTAAAATAAATGTTGATTAAACGAAAATCGAAAAATATTTTAACTTGTCATATGTCATTGCTGGAGAGATTTAGTTGTTTGAAGTATATTGCACGTGCTTTGCTTTCCACTTTTGGTTCGTATATGTGTGAACAAATCTTTCCTCATACGAAAAATAATTTGAGTCCACAAAGAAGTTGAAGAACTGAACATTCAGAGTCATGTCAAATTGAAAATTACAAATTATACCCCTGATATTGCGGAATAAAGTAGAGAGGTGCAGAGAAAAATTATAAAACAATAAATAATTAATAATTTGCTAATAATTTAATTAAAATAAACATTTATTAAAATATTTACTTTTTTATCTACACTATATCGAAGGAATATTTAGATTTTAAGGTGTTTATTTCTTATTTTAATAAATATTTTTAAAGATACTAACACATTTAAAATGTATATAAGTTTAATTTTTGTTGAAGGAATAGCTATATTGTGTATATTTTGTTTATTTTTATGTTAATAAGCATTTTTAAGTAATACTTAATTAATATGTAATAAAACTCTAAATCTATGTTTTCTTGACCAATATTCCTTAATTCTGCATGCATTGCAGATGGAATTGAATCGTTTCAAATACTTCCTACAGTGTGACAACTTGAACAGAATCGATGCTAGGGTGTCGGCTACCCGCGTGCAAAGACTTAATGTGCCACCCATCTTGAGAATTTTTCATGTGTTTCTACTAATACTTAACGTTGACGTTATAAATTCATCTACTTCTTTAAGAGTAAAAAGTAAAACATTATTAAAAATGCGAAAACAAAAAATCTCTCTCACACTCACTTCTTTCCTCTATTTTGTTTGTCTAAATTGTAAGACATTGAATTGAAAACATTTTATTTCTTTAAATGCATATTGAATTTAAACATCCCTCTATCTCAGGTGATATTAGCCATATTGGAAATTATCGTAAAGCAACTTTAGCAGAAATCCTTTTTGAGACGCCTTTGTTAAGCATCAGTGCGCCGTCAGGGTCACTGATAAGTAAGAAAGCTCTGCCAAGAATTTTACTATCAAATGAAAGATGTGTGTAAAGAGTACACATTAATGGACACTGAACCAACACTTAGACAAACATTTATTTTTCTAAAATTATGCTATGCTATGCTATAGGAAAATCGGGACTTATTTTGATCTTTCCATAACCATTCAAAATTCATCATATTTATTCAACTTATTATCAGTTTTATTTTGAGAAATTCGTAAAAAATTTTGCTTGATTGATAGAACTATATACGAAAATATATGAATTCGAACTTAATCAAAACATAAACAAAAATGTTCTATCGTATAAAAGTCTTTTAAGATCAGCATCAACTTATGCATGTGAAACTTGGTTCATGTCTCGAACAGATGAGAACATGACAAATATCTACGAAAGGAAGATTTTAATAAAGAAGATTTTTTCGGAGGAATTCAGGAAAATAGAACGTGGCGAAGATCAAATTTCGAGCTCTATCAATCATATAAAGAATCTAACATTGCTAACTTAATCAAAATGCAATGAATTAAATAGGCAATCGCCGTTGTTAGAATGAACGAAGACAGCACCACTAAAAAAGTCTTCAATGCCCGAACAACTGGCACACGAAGAAAGGGCAGGCCTAATCTTAGATGGATTGATGTCCTGGAAAAAGATATCCTAGTTTTGAGAACTAAAAATTGGAGAACACTATTACAAAGAAGGCTGGCCTGGAAAAGGCTTCTAGAGAAGGCCCACCCTGGGCTGTCGAGCCACTGAGGAAGGGAAGGTCGGATACAGCTATACGCCATCGCGCCCCTTGTCTCGGCCGCCTGTGTACGATGCACACCTGCTAAGATCGGCTCCGAACTAGAATCCTATTGGTGTTTTGATTAGACCCACTGCTACTACAAGGTTCCCGACAACTGGTCCAGAAGCAAAACTATATGCTTCACATTTTTTTAAATGTCAAGATGTAAAATACAAAAATATTAAGATACGAAAACAGGATGTTACAAATAATTCAAAAATAAACTCCTTAAAAATTCAAAAAACAAAAAAACTAGCAGAATCTTTTTTTTTTTTTTTTTTTTTTGAAAAATAATTTAAAATTCATGTGACGCATATCTTGTAAATGATGAATGAGTAACTTTTAAAAAAAATATTCTGTGTAAATAAAAAAAAAAGATGTAGGCTCTGTTTTTAGATATGGGGTGTGACAAAAATGAAAACGATGGTACTGATAAAGATATTGATTTTAGACAGAATTTTCAAACACTTTTAATTTTAAAAGTCATAACAAAATGAGTAAAACAACAAATATACAAGAAAAGATTAAACTAAGTACGTGCAAATCACTTGTACGTTCAATTTTTGTATGGTTCTGAAACAGAGAAAATTATATACCAAAACGTAATGCAACAAACTGAATGTTTCACAAAATAATTGCTTAAGAATTTTTTGGCCAAATCAAACCAAATTAAGAACTGAAAAGTTACAAAACACTTATTAAGAGTGAATCAACAGAGTATTTTAAATATTACATTGCTCTCATAAAAAAAATAAAGCATGGACGTTCTCGTTTGAAGTGTCGACATAAAATGAGATTCGGCAAGATGGAATAAAGCTAAACCTGAACTTTTGGTTGGATCCTAGCTGATTTGGCGACAAAAAATTGGCAATATTTTCTTAGAATTTTGGCGTCAAGTTAGCAACTTTACCTAGATAACTTTTCAATTCCTACTATTATTTCACTTTCTCTCTCACTGTATGTATATATATATATATCTTTTTCAAATTTTCAATCGTTAATAAAATAATTTCCATTCATCCGATCAAGTTCAAATAAATTTTCTTAAACTTGTACTGGATGACATTTGATGTTAATACAGTTTTTTTCAAATATGAATTCATTAATTTAATTTAATTAATTACCGGTTTTTGACGCCAACTTAGATTCATCTCCATTGTTGTAAGAATGTAACTGTTAAAACAGTGCCAAAAGTTGGCGCCGAAAGCCGGTTTTTCAGCCTAACTAGCCAAGCCGGGTGTGCATTGTTACAACAATGCAGACAAATCATGCGCTTTTTTAATTTCTACTATAAATTTACTCTTTCCCTATAGATATATACATGTATATACATTTATATCTATATGTCTTGTTCAAATTTTCGATCGTTAATAAAATACTTACTGTTCATCCATTCAAAGTAGGAATTGACATTATAAAATCTTTTTATATTACTTGTTCTATCTTTTTTTAGACAGTGGTCAGTTTTATTCCAACAATTGACTTGAAAGGTTTGTTTGTAACAGATTTTTCTAGACTGGCTAAAAGTGAAGTGAAGAGTGGGTTTTTTCTGCTGTGGAGTTACAAAGGCAAAAAAGAAGCGATTAGCTGGTGTATGAATGAAAGATTGTGATAGCATCATGTTATGAATATCTGAAATGTGAACAGAATATTTACTGTTTGAGAAAAAGAGAGATATGTTGAATATATATGAAAATCAATCTTCAGTGTACATTTCTGAAGGGTTTTTTTTTACTGTAGCATTTTAAAGGCGACGATTTTTTTTCTTAGTAACCCTTTTAAAAACCATACTTGTCTTCTTAAAAGCATGATAAGTGGATTTTCTTCTTCTTTTGAATAAAAGAGGTAAGAAAGGAAAAAAATGATCGATCAGTGTAAAAATGAAGAACAGATATTATCTCGATATGGATGTCTGAAATTCTGAATGAATATGCGTTTTCTTGAGAGATAGGAGAAGGTCGTTATTTAAAACAACCTGAAGCATGTATTTCTTTATGTTTTTCCCGTTGTTGCATTTTAGAAACCTCATTTCTTGTATCTCGACGCCATTTTGAAAAACTCGATCGTTCCTTTGGCACCATTTTGCGGAACATTTTGGTGTAAAAAAATCAGGGGTTTGCTCTACGATCTTACCCTTTAAAATGAGTTAGCTTGGTACGAAATGAAATTTTAGCCATCAGATTAAAAATATGACGTTTATTTAATTCTGGATAGGTATGTAAAAACAGTGGATGGATATCAATAATCCATAACAATTTTACGACATCGTTTCGACCTGAAGTCGTACTGCTCATCATCACAGCATCGCTTTCCTGTCGGAGGCATACAAGCCACTTCACGTATGTTGAGCAAATTCGAAAAGGAATATGAATTGCCTCTACCGAAATGAGTCAAATAATGCACACAGGCCCGCATGTGATTGCTGACACAATGCTGTAAAATTTCGGAAATATTTGAACCTTCCGAAAGCTTGCGATCTACAATAGTGGGCATACATTTGGCCTGATCCAACCTTTCGTAATTGCACCGAGCACAGTACAGATTCCTGTAGATCTTGTGACCAACGTAGACTGGATCCAAAAACGACCTACAAAGGTCTTGGACACTCTCGTCTTTCCAAGACGAAGAACATTTAGAAATTTCGTGGCTTTTATCACATTGTCTTAGTTCCAGATCTTTTGTGAAGCTGGTGTCATTATAATGAGCCACGTAAGTGCATAAGCATTTTTTGCGGCCGGGAGCTAGACTCCAGAAATGACCAAATCGGTAAGCATAACGTCTATCTTCAAGATTTTCATGCTCCGGGCAACATCTGTAATATATATTGATTTTAAAAATATACGTAATAATTTAACACTTTTCAAAAACATGAATATAAGTATCAAATATTAAGAAATATTACTTTGAGAGCATTGTCATTTGCAGTTAAAGTAAGATATAAAATTACTATTCTCAGAATAATAAATATTCGTTGATTCGAAGGATGAATATTTGTCAAAAGAACTTATTCTTTGAACCGAAAAACCTGTATAATATATATTTATTATCGGTATTTGAAAGATATGTGTGTGCATATAAATAAATGAGTAAATTATATAATTATTTATTTAATTTTAGATATTTTAATGGAATGTTATTAATAAACCTTACAACTTTGACTACATGAGTGCAAATAGATTGTAACAAAAAAACGACGCACCAAGAAGGAGTTGCCCGATTGTAATGAAATTTCGTATGCAAAGATATTTGTATTGAACATGCAAATAATTAAAATTTGAAGTCAAATGAATGAATAGCGGGAACTACAGCAGGTGCGCATTCAGTAAGTGTCTATAAGGAGTGATTCTCAATCTGATAGTCAAAATTTTTCTGTTGCATTGTGATTAAGGATACCTTTCAAGGACAGAAAAGTGCTTCACCGCAGGATTCGATCTCATTACGAGCAACTGTCAGAGTTTGAACGAGGTCGTATCATTGGATTGAAAGAGGCAGGTAGGGCAAATCGAGAATCACTTGTCGTATGGGTCGAAGCAATGCGGCATTAGAAGAGGCTGTCAAGAGTAGGTGGGCAATGACAGATTTCAGCGTCATGATGGTAGCGGTCGACCTAGGGTCACAGCAGATGGGGAGGACAGATTGATTGTCAGATCAGCTGTCACAGTGCATGATTTATCGTTATCAACCTTCAGACGTGCGACCCGCACACGAGTGTCCACCATGACCATTCACAAACGGCTGATAGAGAGAAATTTACGTTCATACCAACCACTACGCCACCTACAACTCAACCCTGCACATTGTCGAGCCAGATTACAGTGGTGCTTGGCTCGATCAGGTTGGGATCCTGCTGACTGGGGACGTGAAGCTTGTGTGTTCTTTTGTCATGAGCATCTCTCTAGTCTTCATAACAGGTAAATGAACCTTACTATTCTAATTTATTTCATAAACTTTATGAAAAGATAGAAACTATATCTTAATGGGTTTTTTTACGAAAAATAAGTTTAGAGAGTGATAGAAAAAATTCCTGATTTTAAGGAAAAATACATCATAATTGTATCCCATTAAATTCACGGCAGATTATGGGAAGGCTACAATTTTAAGTTCAATCACCCCTAAGAGAAATCTTTTTTCCAGAAAACTACGCAAATAGCGTAGAATACTTCCCAAATAGCGTATGTTCCTAATAGTTCAGTATCGAACTTTGAAAAGTGTGTGGGAGTCACACACTATTTTCCCCATTTATTCTCAAAATCCTTTCATCAAAATACTGAATGAATTGTTTATTATACAGCTCTGATGGAAGTAAACTAACTAAAATAAAGTAAAACATCTGTTAAAAACAATCTTTCTGAAAATGTTTTCCATATATGTAGGGTGCCCCAAAAATAGCGCCCAAAATCTGCACAAAAAAATTACCCAAATATCTGTACCTGTACGATCCATAATTTACGAGGAAAATGCGAAAAACAAAGAATGACGTCATATCCGTATTAAACGCGTTAATATCAGTATTTGCAAATATTTTCAAGGCAGATGTTCAAAGTGTCCGCCTTGCATATCGAGGTAGGCTTGAGCACACTATGGAATGGATGACGGTACACATTACAGCAGTGCGGTGTCCACCGAAGTACGAAGTAAAAGAAGCATGCAGACGAGCAACTAAGTCCATTTGTGTAGTCCCGACGTCTCAATACGCCATTTGCTTGAGATGGCCCCATAAGGAAAAAATCCAACTGTGTGAAATTTGGCGATCATAGCGACCATAGAACCGGCCCCCCATGTCTAATCCAGCAACTAGAATGTGCCATATCAAGCCAACCACGTACAGGACTACAAAAATTCACCTGAGCCTCATCATTAACCATCACGCATCATCATTTACCGTCTTTTTCAATTCCTACTATTAGCCCCACTCTATCTATATATATTTATTCATATATATATTTATCTTGTTCAAATTTTCAATCGTTAATAAAATACTTTTTATTCATCCATTCAAGTTTAAACTTGTAGTGGATGACACTTGATGTTAATACAGTTTTTCAAATATCAATTCATTAATAACCGGTTAATTAATTTAATTAAACTAATTACCGGTTTTTGACATCAACTTAGATTCACCTCCATTGTTGTAACAATGTAACTTTTAAAACAACGACAAAAGTTGGCGCCGAAAGCCGGTTTTTCAGCAAACTAGCCAAACCGGGTGTGCATTATTACAAAAATGCAGACAAATGATGCTCTTTTTTCAATTCCTACTACTAGTTCACTCCCTCCCTATATATATATATACAGTCGACTCTCGATAATTCGAAGTTGGAGGGACCAATGAAAAACTTCGAATTATCAAGAGGGTAGAAAAAATTCCCAAAATACACGAGGAGAAATTTTTTTTCCGAACATATTTAAATTTTAAACCATATAATAAAACAACAATTGTACATATGTATAAAATTATTTTAAAGTATTTTTAAAAAGTACATATTATACAGTATAAATATTTTACAGAAGTTAAAAGTCCTGTATTAAAAGAATAAATTCATACACAATCCCTACGCATCTCTTCTTCACAATAGTGGATCATCCTTTCTGAACACATGTTTAGCAAGGCCACGTGTTAAATGAAAGATATGGATGGCTGACAACAGGTGGGGTTGGTCTATTGTCCACTTAAAGAAGGATAGCAATAAAAGGGTATTTTCGCCTGATGAACGGAACAATAAGAAGGGATAGCAGACAATTGATCATTAAAGGGGCTACGTTACAGGGGAGACGCGCAGAGACAATACAACACAAAATTTGTAAGCTTCAACTTGTTTGCTACAGGGGCTGTATATGATAGTGAGTGTTCGAATTGTCGAGAGTTTTATAAGATAACTTCGAATTATATATTGCATGTTGTCGTCTGGTCAGCTACAGATTTTACTTCGAATTATTGAGTGTACCCAAACGTATTGTTTTAGTTCGAAATATCAAGAGTTTTTCTAGGGACTGAGCATACACTTCGAATTATCGAGAGGTTCGTATCATCGAAGGTTTGAATTATCGAGAGTCGACTGTATATATATATATATATATGAATATATATGACAAGCCCCAGGCCCGGTGTTAGAATGAGTAGAGAATCAGTTCCATAAATAACATCTTTATTGTCCTTTACACATTTTAACTCCAACATGGCGGCCCTTTGGCGCGCAACTGTGTAGAATAAAAGACAACATTGTAGTGAGTAGTCAGTCACCAGCTGTCGTCCGTTTTCACTCTTCTCCCTTCGTCCGCGCTTGCTCTAACTTTAAGTAGTTTTATTTACCCTCAAATTCCTACGCAATAGTAAAGAGTTCGTTCTATTTCTATTTATTATTTACTTAATTTTAAAGCTAAACTTTCCAGACTTGACATATATATATATATATATATATATATATATCTTGTTAAAATTTTCAATCGTTAATAAAATACTCTCTATTCATCCATTCAAATTAGGAATTGACTTTAAAAAAAAATGTTTTTTTTAATTACTTGTTCTAGTGAACTATGGATCGTATAGGTATAGTTCTTTGGGCATATTTATGTATTCAAAACGAGAAATAGGGTTGTGCTGCGTTTGGGGTCACATATATGTGCACATTTTGATAAAAAAAAATCTATATAGTAGAATTTGATATTAATATCTCTTCCCTATGTTGCAAAAATGCAGTAAAATTGATAAAAACTTTTACCTCAGTTGTGCATTCCATATTTTCAGTTTATTGTAGTCTCCGTGACATATAGCGCAAAATATACTAGCGTAGGTGGTTCCCGAAGCGAGACTAGTTACTGGAGGTAAATGTCCAATGCTCTCAGAGCAGAACCGAGAAGAATGATCCCAGCTTTTTGGACACTTCCCAATGGCTTGAAATCGACCCACTGACGATAAGGAGAGACACAAGTTGTACCAGGTTTTTGAACTCGTAGCTGAAAAATATATAATGCAAAAATATTATTTAATCCTGGACTCTGAATATTTTATCGTAAATAATGAAAATAAATGACTTTTGGTATCCGACTATTTGCGACAACTTTAAAAAAAAAATTAGAGATATGAAGATTTTTTTTGTTGTTGTTTTTAGATTTATTTAGTATATTTTAAGAAAAATGTGCTAAAATCTAAAATTAAGAATAGAAAAAGAAATTATTATTACTAAAATGGGTAAAAATTGACAAAAAATAACATAAACGCGGTCCATTCTGTACCAAAAGCTTATGAACAGATTTTCAGTTTTTCAATTTTGATGTGTTGCTATGCTATTCATTTTTGAAATGACCTTCAGAATAAGAGAAATTTTAATTTTTACAAAAACTAGAGCCCTTTATCTTTGTTATTATATGAAAGTGCTTAAAAAACAGTAATTATATTCACATAAGGGGCGGCAAATTTTGTAATAAAACAGTGATTGATAAATCTGAAGGTTAAAATACTTCTAATATTATACAGAACATAAACAAAAAATTTCAGTTTATTATTTTCAGAACTTTTTGAGCAATCGCAGTCCCCGCTTGAGTATTTAAAAAAAAAACACATTTCGAGTAAAATGCGTTTTTAAATATGACATCTTGCTTAAAGTAATAGCATCTTCTTTTACTAAAACACTTGTAGTTTTTGTTCTAGTGAACGGAAAATAATGAACTTGGTATTTTTACAAAGCTAATAAGATGGCCTATAAAATAAAATCATAAAAAATGTCAATTTTTGGCAAAATTCACAATTTTAAGGGAGTCTGATACCTTAATTATCGTCTATTTAATGAAAGGGGCATTATCTGGTAAAATATCTGTCTGTCAAATAAAGAGATTTTTTTTTAAAAAATGCCACGAGAATTGATTATGGACTTTTGCAATGCACTTGTTGAAACTAGTCTAAATACGTTATAGAACTTTCTTATTGGAGCTTTTAACCCTGCTATCCTCTTATCTCCAGTTTAGCAATAATTAGCCTTCATTACTTTGTAATCAATGGACCTGCACATAGTTGCCAACTAGTGATTAATTCTTTGATAGATAATGGTTGCATGTCACCCTTTAATGGATTCCAAGTCACTGTGTAATCATGAGTAATGAGTTTGCTGACAAACTAGCAAGGCTGGCTTTGACTTTCCCCAACCAGATCCTCTTGTTTGCTATCAAAGTGTCAAAAGAATCATCAATTCAAGATTTAAGGCTCATTTTCATGAAAAGATTCGGAACTCTGCAAGGGGGGAAATTGGAGTTCCTTATCGGAATGTCCCATTCCTTATGGCCTGCCTAAACCTGTTGGTATCGCTAACTTAAAAATTACAACTGGACATAACTACCTCATGAAACACCTGTACAGAAATGGTTTAGCAGCTTTTTCCGCTTACTCTTTTTGTAATGCTACAGACATGAGAAGAGACTATTTGGTTTCTTGTTCCGGACTCGGAGACGTAACAGCAACTATCACTGGTAAAAACAAATGCAGATTTCATTTTATCTCTGAATTGTATTGTTGTATTGGACTGACCGTCATAGACTAATGGCAGTCACGCCTAAGTCTAGAGTATGATTTTTAAAAAAAAGTTTTCGCTCGCCAAGGCTTAAAGGTATGCATAAATTTAAATTTTGAATGAAGAATGTAAAAGGGAAAAATTAAAATGATAAGAATAGATATGGATTAAATTAACCAAGCAACACCCCAAAATGCTTGGAAATACTAAGAGGTAGATCAGGATGGGGAGCTATGGGGTCTCAAGTAGCCCACCGGGCTTTTCTGAGTGGCCCGCGGTCATGGTCCTTTGCAGGGACGTTTTAAGGCATGGACCTCGGTTCGTGTTCTCGACTGATAATTAATAAGAACGTTATTCGAATAATTTTAAAGGTCAAATATTATTTCAGTTTCTATTTTCCGAAAAACTGAGAGTTTTGTACCATTTGTCAACTGGCAACAAAGGCAAGCCTATGTTATTATGTGATGACCATCGTCCATGTATAAGCCTAGGTCTACCATCATTACTCATTAAGTCAAAGAGCGAAAGTCGCTCGAGCCGGTATGTGTGATTGTAAGTCATGTACTTTTGTTTGTTTCGGGTTACTGTTTCTACGAATATTATACCACCTATGCTATGTACTATCTATTTTTAAGGGTCATAAGGGGGGGGGCTACATTTCTGTAGGAGCCCAGGGCCTCAACATGTCTTAAGACGTCCGTGGTCCTTTGCAAAGGAAAATTCAAGTATTTTTTCGGATAACAACTTTTTCCTTTTAGTATGAGGATTATTAGTTTTTCTGTGTTTGGCTGTTATAAAATCCATACTTATTACTTTTATCAACCATTAAAATCTGAAATGTTCTTTCATTCTAAAAAGAATTATTTGTTTTAGTAAAATAAAAAAACCTTTAAATAAATTTGAAACAAAAATCCACAAGCAAGTCTGCACTAATTTTAAACAAATAATACTGATTTCAGTCTGGAATTCAGTAAAAACTCTTTACTACAGCCTCCTGCTCTTGATAAATTAATGTTTGAAATAAAAATCAATGGACTTTGTCAAAAGAACGAATCAAATTATCCAAGTAGATTGCAGCTTTGTTTGTATGACAGTAGAATGTAAACAAAAAGCTTGGGGTCACAGATAAAACTGCCCTATAACTCGATAAAAAAATGTATAAAACCGATTTTTTTTGTGTGTGAGAGTGTTTGATAATAGGGAGTTTAATACACACAGTTTAGAAATAAAATCCAAAAAGGAGACAGTTTGGATATTTTGATCAATTTTCCGCATTTTAAATTTTTGTCTTATAGCCCCCCCCCCCGCCCTTCTCCTCCTCCTCCTCTTATTGCAACTCGCGTGAAATAGTTGTATGTTTGTAGCCTGGCTGGAAAAAAAGGTTGAGTCCCCCAATCTAGCCAATCCAAAGGCAGCAAAATGTCTAGCTTTGAGTGTGCGAAAACTTTTAAGAGATAAACGTAACTCTACAGCAGAACTGAGAGCTAAAGATATAATTGGCTAACGGAATTGGTCAGAAAAGAAGAAAGTTTACTTCTCACTTGTCCTTATACAAAACCACAAATAATAACCATTCTGTACCTCGAATTTTTTTAATAAATTTGAACAAGACATTAACAAAATGTGTTTAAATCCTTACTTTTTGGTTACTAGACGCCATAAGGAAGAATTTCTAAATTATTAGTGTAATTCATTTATAAAAATGAAGGCACATGGAAATTAAAACAATGACTCTGGATGAAAAAAATTGAAAAAATTATAGAGAATTTTTACCAGGTGATAGTATTTTATTGTTCAATGTGACATTATTTACGTTGTTGTCTAAAACATATATTAATTTTGTGACAAATAAATAGTTATTTCGAATAACACTCTTTCGCTGTAAATTTTAAAAAATATGACTGTCTATACTTTTGTCAATGGCTGTATAAATTATTCAGATTAATAGTGATGTTAAAGTAAGGGAAGAGTTAAAATGTCTCCACTAGCTAAAATTTAGTTCCTCCTTGGGCGAGAAAAAGTGCAATTGTGTCCAGATCTGAAAGAAGCCCCCAGAAGTAAAAAGGGAAAGAGATATGACCTTCTATAATCAAACTTTTAAACAATATTAATCTCCATTTCAGAAAAAACTATTGAGAAAATAAAAATAAAAAATCTACACTGATAATTCGACGAGGAAGCAAAAGGCCAAGTTAGTTCACCATTTTAAATTGATAGTTAGTTTAAAATAAAAGTCGCGTAGACTCTATATGCATACTGAGAGTAGACATCATAACGCTGAATCATGAACCTGAAATTTAGATCTGATAGTAGCTTCTGAGTTGGCGTACCGATTGCTCTCAATTTAACCCTCCCCTAATTAAATATTCCATAAGATATTTCTCTACTAAAATCAGAATTTGAACCTGTGGTTTCACTTGAACATCGCTGGCCTAGAAGGGCACAATCAACTACTAGGACATTATTTTTCGGACTGAATAATAATTTACTTGCAGATTGTGAAACCTAACTGAAACACTCAATCCAACATAGGACTTAGATCTTCTGGATGAATTTGATGCGTTGTTTTGTGGGTGCTATTACTCCAGCAAAAGTTTTAAAAAAATTATTGAATTTAAAGTATGGCAAGATGCCAGAAAGGAAAACTTAACAATCAGCTCAGAAATTTAAGCTATTTGCCTTGGTAAATATGCTGCTAGAATAAGAAAATTGAGTTTTCAAAAATGCTGAAGAGCGAAATGTAGGACAGTGGCCGCGCCACATACATATGACAATTTTTTCACGCGGGTCACATCACGCGAATTAATAGGGGAGGAGAAACTATAAAAACAAGCCAAAATTGAAGATTTAAAATGTAGAAAATTGATCAAAATATTCAAACTCATTTATGTCTTTTATTTCAAAATTGTATTAACCTCTCTATCAAAGGCAAGAAAAAAATTGTTTTTATGTATTTTTTACTAAGTTATGGGATACTTTCGATTTTCTTTCATCCATGACCAAGCCTCTCGTTTACATTCTGTCGTACAAACAAAGCTGCCATATAGTTTCCTAATGTGATCCTTTTCTTTAAACAAAATGATTGTCTTTTTTTTGTTTCAAATATTAATTTATCAAATGCCTGACGTGGCGCACTTATCCAGATGACAGAACCCGGAACCTTTGGATCCGAAATTGAGTAATTTAACCACTACACCAAAATGATCCCCATAGTGCGGAGGTTGTTACTGGCTTATATAGATTATATCGCTACACACTCCCCTAGCAGTGAGTTGGTTAGAAGAACGAACGATATAGTTGTTAATGGAACCGGTCAGGTTTTTTCTGTGTGTGTTGGATGAGTTGCTTCACGTTAATCTAACGAATTTTTTTCCCTGGATTGCTCTTTTTTTGCGGGTAGATGGCGCCACGACAGATCAGTTTAGGCTTTGCTTTTCTTAGTTAAGCTAGGATCACCAAATGACGTGGCGCGTTCTATCCTGAGGACAGAACCCGGGACCCTTATATTCGAAATCGAGTAACTTAACCACTACACCAAAATGATCACCATATTGCGGAGGCTGTTACTGGCTAAAATAAATTATATCGCCACATGCCGAATGGTAAAAAAAGAGATTTAACTTACCTCCAGACTGAAATCAGTATTGTTTGATTGTAATTCATTCAGACTTGTCTGTGCCTTTTTTTTTTCAAATTTATTTAAACGCTTTTTTTAGTTTTACTAAAGCAAATGGCTTTTTTCAGAACTAATGATCTTTTTAGATCCTTGATATAATAAATTTGATAAGTGTGGATCTTATAACAGCCAAATATAGAAAACTCAAAATCACCTAGCGTAAAGGAAAAATATGTTATACAAAAATAATATTAAACAATACTAACTTTTGTGAAAAGAGCTGCAATTCAAGATCAATCATCTGACATTAGTATGACATTTTTCAAACTCGAAGCAATTACAATTTAACATTCGAGCTACGTTTCCTAAATTATTACAGAAAGTTCATAGTAAAATCCATTCACTCTTTGTTGTTATCAAACACCACCATTCTATGGGTACTCTGTAAAACTGAACTTTTATGCAATTCTTGTAATGAAAGATATCGCTTATTTAAAAGGCTATGATTCTTTGCAAACTTTTTCTTTTTTTCTAAACATGCCAACAATGGATAAAAAATATTTTACCAATGCATACATAATTTATTGATAAAAAAAAGAAATAAAGAGACATGCTTAAAATTTCATGTGAAGCAGCTAGAGAAGCTCACACAAAAGTCTCGATGATTCTTTAAAAAATAATAATAAAGACACTGGTGTGTCTCAGATGTTAGCACTTTTCAAAAGCAAGGACATACATACATGTTTTAGGATTAGTTTCAGTTCCTGATATCCTAAATCAAAAAGAATTATTACTAAAGTACTATCATAATTGTGTGTGTGTGCGCGCGCGACCGAATTAGGGGAGTCAACTGTGCATACCTCACATATGGCAAAAAGAACATATTGATGCGTGGAACAAGAATTTGACATTTGGAGCCATGGCGGTGCATGTTGCTCTAATGATGTGGGACGGTCAATTAGAGAAGGCCAAATGGCATTTATTCCCATACAGAGCTATGGCGACTAAAATCCTTTCACTTTTGGGGAGAAAATAACATGAATCTGGAGTTAAAATTGAAAAAGAAGAGTTATTGAGCTACATTGGAGTGAAATTGATGACATAAAAAACAATGTGCCAGGCAAAAAATTGCCAGTGTGCCCGGCAATTTTGCAAAACAATTGACCCTTAAAAAGCTTTGCCGTTATAGATAAATATTCCCGCTTTTCAAGTCCTTTTAAAAAAAAGAGATGAGATTTATAAGAATGCTTTTCATTACATGCGAGCATGTAAACAGTATACATTCGTACAACATCTTGAAATACCCAGCGAAGCAGGTGGGTAAAGGCTAGAATTAGTATATTTCAGATATATATCCCGTTTTACTTTTTACTAATGGGCTAAAATCATGATGGCCACATAATAACAGTAATCACATGTTTTTCATTGAGTTCAAAATTGAAATTAGATTTGTACTGGTTTTCCTCGTAATATTAAGATAAAATTTCAAACTTTATAGTTGAGTAAAGACATTCAAATATTAAAATTCTTTAAACAAAAGGTTTTCAAAATCACAAAAAAAAAATTATTTTATACGTTTTTTTTTTTATCAAGTGTATTGTTTAACTATGTGCATATTATTGTTAACAAATGTGTACTTTTTAAATGAGAACTTCAGTAAAAAGCAAAATGTGGCAACATTAAAGCGCGTGAACTGATTGGCTGAAAGCATGTGTTTCATTTGTCATGTGACTATGACATCACATGAATTTTTGAACTGAGTGATCTGAAACATGTGGCTGCAGTTATCATGGGACTATTACGTCACATGAATGTGTTGTTGCCTCTAATGCCACCTGATCGACGGTGTCGGATACAGGCCTAAACAATTCCTCTTGGCAAGGGGCTAATTTTACATCTGCCATTAACTACCGCTTCGAACACCAAACAGAGGACAGTACGACTTAGCACCCCCCCCCCCATTCTGAGGAAGAACATCTTGGAGGATGGTCAGGGGCCTCCCACCTCTTTTCTCTTTCCACCAATCACACGAGAGAACTTGTGACTTTACGAATATTTAGAGTGTCCCGATACCGCGAAGGCACTGTACATTTACAACCATCCATGCCTTCTCTGGGATTTGAACCCAGACTCTATGGAACAGCAGTCAGCGTCACTAACCACTGTACCGGATCACGTGAATGTCGACCACTGCATGAAAAATTGTAAATCTCTTAACTCAGTTTTGAAGTAAAATATAATTACTTTCATCGCGATATGGTGAATCGAAGCAACAGTCTCTGTACTTGGAACAACTCGAGCTGCAGGAACACTGAAGAAGAAAATCTTGTGTTGCGTCAGGTTTTTCAGAGTCTTTTTGACATTTTTTCGAACAGGAACCAGGCACTACCTGCTCTTCTAATGCAAAACCCACGGCATATGTCGCATACAGTGATAAAATAGGCAAGAGATTCATGATGATTGTTAACGATTATATCAATCAGGTAAACAAGGCAGGACTTCTGGAGGACCTAATTTTAAAGAAAAAGTGTATTAGAAACTGCATATATAGTGAAGTTTGTCAAATATCTTTTATCCAGATATATTTGCATTAATATTTCAAGGCATATATTGCATAATACATTGAAGTATACATTTATTTATTTCACAAATAAGGATTTCTACAGAAGATCGTTCGCACTTTACGGAAACGATTTTGTAATTCATTTTCTCGTTTGCACACACACACACACATTTTGAGGTAAAACTTTGGCAATTGCAAAATAATTCTCTGCTAAGATTTTCTTAAGATTGGAATGTAAAATAAAAGATTTACTTTTAAAATGACTCCAAAAAATGATATATGGTTCGAAGGTTACGTAATTATGTTTTCCAAGGAGAAACATTCGTATCAACAAATTAAAAAGCGGTGTAAAAATCTCGGTTATTGCATTTCAGTCAAAGGTATCAAAATTATATTAAACTTGAAAGGGAAAAAAAGTGTCTAGCAGAAAGTAAAAATGAAAAATTGACCAAAAAACTTCATCCTAAAGACCTTATCACACGTATACATATTTGGAACTATTTTTCTTGAAAGCACCATTCTGAGCAATTTCTACCTAGTTGCCATAGCAAAAATTCCAAACAATTTTTTCGCAGTGGGCTGAAAAATTTGCTCCAAATAAAAATTGCTTGAAATTCCAGTTAATGGGCTTCTGCGGCTCCCTACGTCGTAAACAAGATGGCGGTAAAAATGGCAGCCTCGGTTTCGTCAAACGTATCGGAAATGGTGCATAATATTTTAAACCGAATGGGGCTCCATTTCTGTCAACAAAAGAGCTAGCGAAATAAAAGAAATAATACTGAATGTTCGTTTTCCGAAGCCAAAAAAATCGGCGAGTAATTTTTCACTGTGAAGATAACGTGCGGCTGGCATCAGAGCATATCGTTTTATTTACGGCAACCCTTCATTCTCACAACTTCTTGAAACATTTTCCGAAAGGTTGTTCCAAATGCGCTTGTGTGATAAGGCCTTAAGACTGTTCAAACGCAGACAACTATCAAGAAAATGAAGTCTCTGATCCTAAAACAAAAACCACCGACTAAAAGATTCATTTGTCTCGAAACTAGGAATGTCTTCCAGAACTGTAATTAAAATAATTAATAAGGATTCAAAGTTAAAATAGATGTTTAAACCTTAAGTTCGTCACCTTTTTTAAGAAAACATATTGCTGGAAGAAAAGAAAACTGTAGAAAATTATGTGAAAAACACTAGCTGCTGAAAAATGGAAATTTGTGGCAACATTCGATGAGGTATGGATATATTTAAGTGATTGTGGCAAAAGAATATCAATTTTCTTTTGCCCAACTGACGGAATGCCGTACGAAATGGCTTCGTAAGAGTGTACAGTAAAGTTCCCAAAGGGATTCATGATAGTTGCAGGTTTCTCTAACAAATGCAAATTAAAAATCACAAAAGTCTCAAGCTAAGTCCAAATTATAATTCCCTCTACTATCAGCAGAATATTTTAGAACCAATTTTTGAATAAGACTTCCATGGAAAGGACATCAATAAAGTTGAGCTTCATATGGACAAATCCTCTAATCTCACGTTTATGTCAACTGCCGCTTATTTAGCAAAGAAAGAATCAGAAACAGGAATAAAATACATATCCCATTTGATGAAATACGTATAAAATCCCCCTATGCTTCTGCAATGGGATTTTTGTGCTTTCAATTTAATAAAGCGAGCCTTAGGAAAACGGCATCCAAGAACACTGAATGGATTTTCAAGAGGAATGGAGTAAAATTTGTGAGACAGTATTAAGAGAAAAAGTTTACTTTCATGAAATATTCGGGCTAGAGCTATTGTCGAGATACATGACTATCAGATAGAAGCAAATTTCCACAAAAAATACGGCATTTATTGATAAAAATTTACGATCAAAGTCGTTTCCATCAAGCGCATCAAGTTTCCATTGTAGTTTTCTTTAAAATGCCACTTTTACGCGAAATTCATAGACGTGAGATATTATACAATGATAGAAAACTTCTGTTACCTGTTTTTCAAAAAATGCACTCAAATCTCTTTCTATACGGTAGACATGTTTCTTAGAAAACGGGGCGAAAAAAACGTGTAAAAAATGCACGAGACCTATGGTAAATTTGGGGAGTCGTAAAAATCGAATAAGATGAAAAATCTCTAAATATTTTCCTCAAAAGCCGTGCAAAAAAAAATAATAATAATAAAATCCATGTTACATATTTATAAAACAAAAACAATTCATTTTATTATTAAAAAATTTTAATTAGTGTACAGTAAAAATTCTTACACACACAGTCTATATTTATATACAACTTACAAAAATTCAAATTGAAATTAGGAATAAAACTAACAAGTATTTATCGCTATTTGATAATAATCGCTCACGTTTATTACGAACTGAATCGAAAATGCTATTATCATTAGGTGTGCTACATATATCCGGGTTTTGATTCCAATAAAGAATTTCGTTCATTATTAATGACCTCTGTTGGGTTTTTTTCAATCTACTCTCTCTACATATTTTTTTAATTTGTTCAAATTTTCAATCGTTAGTAAAATACTTTCTATTCATCCAATCAAGTTCAAATAGTTTTTTTAACTTGTAGTGAATGCACTTGATGTTAATACAGTTTTTTCAAATATTAGTTCATTATTTACTGGCTAATTAATTGAATTAAATTAATTGCCGGTTTTCGACGCCAACTTAGATTCGTCTATATTGTTGTAACAATGTAACTGTTAAAACAATGACAAAAGTTGGCGTCGAAAACCGATTTTCAGCAAAACTAGCCAAACCGGGTGTGCATTGTTACAACAATGCAGACAAGTCATGTACTTTTTTCAATTCCTACTATTAGTTTACTCTCTATCTCCCTATATATATATATATATCTTGTTCAAAAAAAATAATAAAATACTTTTAATATAATCTTGTTAATAAAATACTTTTTATTCATCCATTCAAAGCAGGAATTGACTTTAAAAAAATTTCTTTTTATTACTTGTTTGTTGTTACAGTCTGTTAGATTTGGAGCTGTTTGGGGGGGGGAGGGGGTTCCCCAAGTCACTTATATAATTTTTGATATCTCGCTACACAAAACTTAAGAAAACCTTGAAATTTTAATGCAAGCTCTATGTCAGAATCAGGAGTAAGAAAATGTTGTTCCATATTTGTGTAGCAAATTTCAAGCCTCGCAAATTAAATCAGCTGTTAATAACTGAGCTTAGCTTCGACTTCATCCTTAGACTTCTTTATTACCATAAACTGTCAGAAATTTGATCTAATTGCGCTCATCTAAAGGGCACAAATCCCCAAATTTTTTCTTTATTATTCTTAGAAACAAAAAAAATTGTGTAAAATAAAAAATTTCGTTAAATTTGTGTACTATGTTATTTCACTGTCGTGAAAAAAAGACCGTGCAAGAAAAGAGTTGGGTGTGTATAAATAAACGAATTTATCGACTTCACTGGTGAAAATTGTGAATTATTGTGAA
>BMAO01016936.1:0-29028 GCA_019973975.1 Trichonephila clavata | reverse complement strand
TTGCATCTCAGAAAAGGTATAAATTGTACCATAAAAATCAATAAATATAAGTAAAAAATAATAATGACAGTTTTATTCAATTTGTTTATTGTGCTAATTTTATAAAGTATTTCACTCGATAATTCGAAGTTGAAGGGATCAATGAAAAACTTCGAATTATCAAAAGAGTGGAAAAAACTCCCAAAATACTCGAAGAGAAGTTTTTTTTTAAAACGCATTTAAAATTTGAAACTATGTAATAAAACAACAATTGTACATTTGTATAAAATTATTTTAAAGTAATTTTTAGAAAGTACATATAATATTACACAGAAGTTAAAAGTCCTCTGTATATTAAAAGAATACATTCAGTATATTCATACACAATCCTACGCATCTCTTCTCAATAGTGGACCATTCTTTCTGAACACATGTGTAGCAAGGTCACGTGTTAAGCGAAAGATATGGTCGGCTGTCAACAGGTGTGGTTGGTCTATTGTCACTTGAAGAAGGAAAGCAATAAAAGTGTACGTTCGCCTGATGAACCGGAAAACACTAAGAAAGGGGGGGAAGACAGATGGTCATGAAAGGGCTACGATACAGAGGAGACATGCAAAGACAATACAACACAAAACTTGTAATCACCCAAATTGTTTGCTACGGGACTGTACATGATGGTGAGTGTTCGAATTGTCGATAGTTTTATAAGATAACTTCGAATTATTGCGTGTTGTAGTCTGGTCAGCCACAGATTTTACTTAAAAACTATTGAGTGTACCCAAACGTATTGTTTTAGTTCGAATTATCAAATTTTCAAGAGACTGAGCATACACTTCGAATTATCGAGAGGTTCGTATTATCGAAGGTTTGAATTATCGAGAGTCGACTGTATCTGTAACTGAGAGCACATTTAACTTTAGAATCAGTTGAATGAGATAAATGTAGCTTATCATACTTTTCTACTGTTTTTTTTTTAAATCTAGAGAGAGATTGCTTGCTGAAATTCTCATCAAAACCTGCAAGTTAATGTGTCCTCCAATTTGCATCTATATTTATTCTTGTTAATCCTCATGCAAGAAAAATTTTCTCACAAATATTTGTTGACCCAAATATAGAGAACATTTCCTGTCTATTAGGTTGTGACTGATCTGTACGCGTCCTTTCACTAACTCCTTGGTACACTCTCACTAACTCCTTCCTTTAGTACAAGCATTCTTTCAACCAACTTTCACCGAGGACAGGAAAACTGGATATGCAAATTAAGTTTAATATATATATATATAATATATATATATATATATATATATTCTGTATTCGCGAGTTTGAAGATTAGTGAAGTGAGAAGTGAAGATTTAAGAAGTGAGGAGTGAGGATAACTTGGATGTGAAGAAGTGAATTGATGAGAAGCAAGCAAATCGACAGTAATACGTATACGTAAACAGTGCACGACGCATGAAGTTAGAATCTCGAAGAAGTGCTTAAGTCAACTATTAGTGTTCAAAGCCACGTCGAATTGTTTTTAGGATTGCAAAAATTCAGGTACTGTAATTTTAGTTTAAATAGAAGTTAGAGAGTTAAATTATTAACACACTTTGTGACGGATCTGTACGGTTTTCACTAACCTCCTCAATAATTCTGTGAAGTTTTATTTATTTCAACCAATCTCCACCGGGAGCCAAAGTGTGATTTATGCAAATGAGAAATATTATATAAGTTCGGGTTTCGCGAGTTAAAAAAAAGGTAGTAAAGTGAAGAGTTAGATTTTTTGAAGTCAAATGAATTGAAGCATCGGTAGATCAACACGCAGTTGTTGACAGTATTATTTATCAGTTACGCGACGAGCTACGCCGGAGAGCTGAAGATTGAAATTGGAAAACCGAGTGTGGATCCTTAGCTATCAGCCCATCCAGCCAGTAATAAATTCATCACCACGACGGAACTGCCGAAGCTACAAGAATAAGGTTAGTCATTTAGAAATTAGTGAATACGTGTACGTGTGTTAGCTGTAATTGTACGTGTTGATCTTTCATGGATTCAGTCCCGATTCCGTAGTTCCGCTAGTAGTAACTCCTTCTATACTCCACTGTGTTTTATTTCTCTTAAATTTGAATCGTATGGTTGTAGCCTTCCTTTAATTAATAAGCATCAATAAATATAGTGATTTATAACTATGTCTCTTGAATTCTCTAATCCGCCTACACGTCCAGAAACCTTTAACGGTAGACGGGGAGATGATAATCTTAGGGGAGTTATAATACACGACAACTTCTTAAATCAAGCTTTGTATAAGTTATCGTAAGGATAGATTCTCATGATCGTATATATTTCCCCATGCTATCTTGTCTCACCTTCGTGCTTTGATTGATTAAATTTATCTTAATAAGAGTGTGATTTTGTGTATGTGTAAAATATAGAGATAAATAAATAATTAAGGTTCATCATGTCGTCTAACATTTAGTAATTCCTACACATCTAGCTGGGTTAGAGGGAAGAAGGAATAATAGTTCCTTACAAGGTTTTGAGGTTGTCTTGGTGGACTGCAAAAAAACTCTTTAAGAGCCTTATGTGGTTCGAAAGTACAATAAAGACTCTATAAATTGACAAGTCGCAGATAGGGAGAAACTGATCAACACGAACAAGGAGGTAACATGTAATCTAAATTTTTCTTCCGTGTATACTTCTAAAGAATATTCGATATTACAGGTAAAATCATGCTCATATTGCATATGATACTCAAGTCAATGAGTTTGTTCTTCAGTTCAGTGAATCAGAAATGATAATGAGTTTTATCATAATTTAATAATTTAAAAAATGGAAAAGAAATTATCTTTACTAGCCTTATTATTCTTATTAGGTAGAAAATAGGGAAAGCCTTGTCAGTTCTGAATATTCGTTTGGGATAAACCAGGAAATCATTTCTAGTAAATTGTTTTTATCGTACAGATCTATACTATTCTCTTCTAACATAAATTTTAATTTAATCTAATTTGAATTCGAGGGAAACTTATAACAGTAAAAACCAAGGCCATGTGTCTATTGTTTGAATAAAAAGTACAAAGAGTATTAACAATGAAAGTTTTTTACCAAATCCTAAAATTCGAGCTTCTTTTACATTGCTAAAAATAGCATTTGAGTCAAAAGAAAAAAAATGAAGGAAAAAAAAAAACAGAAATTGTGTTAAATTAAGGAGGGGAGAAAGTTTCAAATGGGATACCTCTTGTTGCAGAAACGGAATAGTACAATTATGAGAAAGCTACTTGTGAGTGCTTGGTAGCATTCGGAATATTTTTTTAAACCATACGTGCTTTTAGAATGAGTTCTGTATTCAGCTTTTCTTAATTACAAATCAGCTACATAATTTCAAAACTAAAACAAATGCAGGATTTTAATATACAAATGACTTTACTGTGTCCTTCAAAGTTTTTAGCACACTTAAAAAAATAAAAGGTTCTAGTACATAAACTAGTCATGAGGCGCATTGCAAAAGGGAAGATTTCTGGACCCTATACATAACAATTCCAAATCAATGCCATCTGGAAGGTTGTCATAGGGGATCCATCATTGGCAATGTTCGCCGAAGTGATGACTTTTGGAAACTGAATACTAGACAGCAGCATAACCTACCACTATTAGTTGAGTCACACTCTATGGAGAGTTTAAGACATTCTCAATGAATCTCAACTAGTCACATAACGTGCACCCCGCATTGCGGGGGGGCATGATTTTAAAGGGTCCAAAGCCCATGTTATGTTATTATTTTGCAATATTTTGTGATACCGGCTTGGGGCCCAAAACCTGACTTTCAGGGGCCCTGATATTCTCCGTTACGTCACTGATCACAGTTAAATGACTACGGGGTCTCAAATACAGATAGTCAATGGCGTCAATGAAAAACGTTTTCAAAGACACAAACACAACAGGAAATGTATATCAATTATAATAAAGGCTGGAAAATAAATTTCTATAAATATACTTCAGAAAGTCTTTCAGTAAATAAAAAAAAAGAAACGAGCCTTACAGTAGTCGCATACGATGTGTAACATCTGACATGTTATCGTGATAAATTCACAATAGCAACTTAAATCCTGAAACAAATGAATCGAGTATGATTGGAAATAAATTTCTATGGAATAATTATATGTCTTTAATGAAAATTTTATTTAATTAACACAAGGAGTAATGCAATTTTTTATCAAAAATAATTATTCTTGTTCAATTTGAGGAAGAGCGGTAATGATAATTTACGATAACTATAAAATATGACACATATACTTGTGTTTTCAAAGTATTTAAAAACCGTTGAAAAATAGCGCCAATAACAGTGCCACTGTTAGTTGTCGAAACATTTCGATTTGTGTTCATTTCGAGCTTGAGTTCATCATTCATAAAAGCTATGAGTGGCTCGGCTTGTAGCAATCTGAAGTTAGCTTTAACATCGCCACTCAAAATCATGGGAAACGAGTGATAGTTTTTCATTAAAAAGAGCAGAACCACCTTCGGTATACGGTAAAAGTAAAAAATGCAGGAAATCTTTAATTTTTTGAACCGTTTGATTCGGAGAAATGTATACGACCACCGAAATTACTGTTTGTCTATTTTCAAATAAGCATCTTGCCGCACATTTGTCCCCAATATCTTGACTAGCAATACCCAGTCCACTTGTTTGACGATAAGTAATATCTATATGTCGAGCCACAACATGTGAGTTGTTCTGTTTACGATAGATCGCAACACCAGGTGCTCTGTGGCCCGGTCGTTTAAATTGTAGGCAGCAATCGAAGTCAGGTATCGAAACACGTTCGTCATTGTCTAACCACGCCTCTGCCTAAAGGACTTAGCTTCTTCTCTGATCCTAAAGTGAGAAAACAAAGATCCCACGGCCTAGACCGCAGGGGTGGGGGTTGGGGGTGGAGCCCCTCCCGAATGAAGGAGAAAAAAAACAGAACTTCACTGAATAGCGCGCGCTTCCCCAACTTCCTGTTACGCATTTCTGTCCCTTTTCACGAAATCACTCCCACAAATCTCCAGCAATCGAGAGGAAAGATGTTACACATCAATGTGTGTGTGGCAACTCCCTCTCCCAACTTCCACACAATACCAACGGGAGGACGTTTCAGCCTCGACGTATTAAATGTGCGTTCGCCTCTTCCGCACGGCTCGAACTGATGACAATCCGTTTACCTTGACCATTAGACTACCGCGGTCCCCAACCTATTGCCGAAGAATACTGTTTAGACTAAATAATCTGGTAACAGGACTTGTATTTTGCTAGATGGAGTCGCAGAGAAGATCTACATCGTTTGTGTTTTATACGCAGGTACATTTATAATATAAGGAAGTTTAAATATATGATTCCTTTAAAATTAATACGTTTGCATTGTATTTTCCTTTTCCTACGAAAGTAACAATGGCAAATTTGGAAAGTAGGAAATCTACTTATAAGACACATTGGACAAAAGAAAAATTGAATGCGTTTTATGCTATTTATATCCTTTTTTTCTCAATTTTAGAAACAGTAAAATTGTTCAAGGTCAAATATTTCCGAATTATTACAAAAATGGACGAGTAAAAGGATTTTGGAAAACATTACAACACAATGAATAAGTAAAAGAATTGTAGAATTATATAAAAAGGACATAGATTTTCAATGTTTACATAAAATTTCTAAAAGTTTAAAAATTTGTAATGAGTTTTAAGGAAAAAATTTTGGTATTTACGCACATTTCTCAAGAACATAAAACGTACGCGTTGTTTAGTTTCGAAACTTTTTTCCTTCAAAAAATGGATTTTCCATTATCTGCATTTGTGTACGTCGATATTACGAAGGTTCATTCAACGATATGATTAAAAACATTGCAGGCGATCTCATATATTATCCCACCCTAGAAGTTCTATTTCGGCCACCCAATAAGATAATTGCGCATATATATACTTCCTTTACCCCCTTTAGTGATTCATCTGCTTTTCTTAACATACCAATTTTATTTCTCAAAATATTTCGTGGAGGCACTTAAATGTTGTTTACAATTAACTAATTTGTGTTCAGACAGATAATGATTTTTAAAACAATTTGAGGCTATAAGATTATTTGGAGCGGTAAAAGAATATAAACATCTATTTGAATTCGGGGAGTTTCTTTGAACATACAAGAATTTTCACTTCTAATGTATTTTCTAAAATTCCATATGCAGAATAAAGGGTCATATATTCCCTTTTTAATATATTTCAACCGATTTGCTTGCATCAAACTATGTGAAGGAAAAATGAACTTCAACATGAAATATAGACAATCTGTGGCACATACAAGGGGGAGGGGAGGTCCCTTCCGACTTCGTCCGTCTGTGTCGGCTGTGCTATAGCCTATGCGGCCACAACTTCAAGTGGTAATGCATTGTTTATTTTATAAACATGCTTTAAAAAATTATTTCTGACCTCTTTTTGGCCCTTTTCACTCAGCATCACACCTTTCGTAACTGTTTTTGCGAATTACTCCCACTAAATGTAGTTTGCAACTCCATATTCTCTGGGGATTGTCTTCTCCATGCTGCCTACTATCACCCTTCTAAATTTGGCGGTCGAATTCAGCAATACCCTGTATAGTTAAGACTTCTATATACAGTCTGAACTAGGACTTTTGAAATTAGTAGAGAAATTTTAAGGAAAAACTTCAGTTATTGTATCAATTGATCGTAACTCTGAAAATAATGCGTATTTTTCAATAATCCTAGTTCAGGCTCCTTAAAGAAGTCTCTTAACTACATATATTTAAAATTATTATTATAAAAGCTTTTTTCATAAAATGAGAATGCTTTAAAAATATATCATTCTTCCTTCATTTTTTACCAAAAAATTGCCTTTAAATAGTTTTTTTTTGTAATAATACTCTAAACTAACTTTATAATGTACAAGGGTGTCCCAAATTAGTGCCCAAACTATGCACATCTAGATTCCTTGTTAGGAGTACATAAAAATGTATGAAGAACTATACCTGTACCATCCATAGTTAACCAGAAAAAATATGAAAAACAAAGTATGCTGTCATAGCCTTTGCAAACAAAAAAAAACACCGTAAAAAATTGCATTTAAATAATTTTTCTTCTTCTAATGTTTTTAAAACAATTTGATATATACTATATTCTAATTTAACTGACACCAAATAACGAAATAATGTTCATTTATACGCTTTATCAAAATGTAATGAACGAGTCAATATCCTTAGTAATGTAGGTAGAATGTAGTGTATAAACCTTAAACAGTGTTTATAACGAATTAATTCACAGGTAACGATTTTTAGAATTATTTGAAGATGTTAAGATTATTGAGAGTGATAAAAGAATACCAACAACTTTTTGAATTCGGGTAGTTTCTTTGAACATGTAGGAATTTTCATTTCTAATTTATTTATTTAAACTCCATATGCAGAATAAAGGGTTGCATATCTGATTTTAATTTTTGGGATGTCCTTAAAAATTATGACTATAATTGCAAAAATTAATTAAAAATATAAAAAAATTCACTTACAATTTTTTATGTTCCATGGATTAAAGTTTCTGTTTAATGCAATGAAAACTAGATTGTTAAACGCCCCCGTTTTTCAATATTTTCATTTCAAAAAGGCTTTCTTGCAAGAACAAGTGCAAGTTGTAGCATGCTTTATCGAATTTAAATCTGCAACACATGTACAGCGTAAATGAGGCACCACCACACTGGCACAGAAGGGAAAGTTGTGCAAGCGATGGATGAAAAGAGAAAGTCCAATATCTTGACCACAAAGATCTCTAGAAAAACACATTTGACTTCTTCTTGTAAAGGTACATGAAAAACATTGTTTATCAATTCTTATTTAGTGACTCTGATTAAATGAAAAGTCGAATTACAGTGGTCATTCAGATTGTTGATCCTCAATAACGTAACGGGGAATATTAGCCCCTCCCCTGCAAAATCAGGCTTTGGACGCCAAGCCGGATCTTACAAAAGGTACTTACACTCATGGACAAAAAAAAAAAAAAAAATTAGCGCACCAAGAAATAATTGTGGGGTCGTAACGAAACTTGGCATGGAGGTACATGTCGGGGAGATATGCAAATGATTAGAAATGCAGCGTGATTGCGTATTACGTATAGCCGGTAGAGGGCGATTAACGTCGTTCTTTTGGAGTAAAACAGGTAACCAAAACTTGTTTGAGTGTGCTGAATCGTTTACAAAGGAAGGGCTGAGGTAGACATGCCAATACGCCGTTTTCAAAGACAATATGAGCAGCTGTCGCAGTTTGAGAGGGGGAGAATCATCGGCATGAGGGAAGCTGGGTGGTCAGCTAGGCGAGTAGCTCGTCAATTAGGCCGCTCTGATTGTGCTGTGAGGAGGTGTTGGACCAGTGGATCCGAGAGATATCATTTACACGAAGACCAGCCTCAGGACGCTCTCGACACACCAGTCGTCGAGAAGACCGCCACATCGTAGAAATGCACGCGTACAGCCAACTGCTTCATCGGCCGCCATCCAGGCACAGGTAGCACCTTCAATAAGGGCCCCTGTGTCTTCTTGAACCATACGAAGACATCCGGCTGAAGGACATTTGGGATCGCGGCGCCCATTACATGTGCTGCCCTTGACGCCCACCCATGGTACTACGCACGAGGAAACTGGAGTACAGCGGAATGGAACCAGGTTTTTTAGCGACGAATCCAGATTCAATCTCAGCAGTGATGACAATCGTGTTCGTGTGTGGAGACCCCTTGGTGAAAGCCTCAATCCTGCCTTTGCTTTACAGCAACACATCGCTCCACAGCTGGTGTGATGGTAAGGGGTGCTATTGCCTACAATACACGGTCACTCCTAGTATTGATCCGTAACACCATGACAGCCCAGAGGTATGTCCATGACATCCTGCAACCGCATGTGTTGCCACTCATTCAACGGCTCCCAGGGGCCATTTTTCAACAAAACAATGCTCGCCCTCACACGGCAAGGGTGTCACAAGACTGTCTCCGCACTGTTACTACCCTTCCTTGGCCTGCCCAATCCCCAGATTTGTCTCCAATTGAGCATATCTGGTATCATTTGGGTCGGCGAGTTGGGCATCCACGAGTTTGAACGAACTAGAGGCAAGGTTACAGCAAATATGGAACGAAATGTCTCAAGACATCATACAGAACTAGTATGCCTCTATGCCTAATCATATAGCATCGTGCATTGGCGCTAGAGGGGCTCAACAGGGTATTAATCCTCCGTTCTTTTGCCTTTTTCTCTGAAATAAATGATCATTTTTCTTTGATTTTCTAATCATTTACTTATATCAAAGTAGTTATTATGTATTTAAAATTTCGTTTCATTTTAACGAATCCTTCTTGGTGCGCTAATTTTTTGTCCATGGGTAGTGTACTTTGCATCAGTCAGACTTTGGGCCCCTATAGTCCTGCCCCTTCCCGATGGTGGAGTTGCGGGGGTGTACGTTACGCCACTTTCGCATCCTACAATTCTTCATAGAATGTGGCCAGAAATCTCATGTTAACTCGATGTTTTGCTTGCAACTATATTAGTGCGCACATTGAAATCACGTTATAAAACATTGTGCAAAATCTGATATTTTTTTATATAACATAACAATTCATAAATGAATATCGTTGCTTGACTATTTGTAAGTAATACAGTAAAAATCGTTTAACATGAAACTGGGGGAGAATATTTTTTCGAATTAAGGGATATTGCAAAAAGAGCAACATATATTCAACAAAATTAAGCTTGTTAGAGTACATTTTTTATTTACATAGATATGTATATTTGCATGTATTTAATAAAAATAAATGAAACAAAAACATTCACAAGATTTTAATGAGGTTTAGTACAAAATTTTAAAGTTTTTTTGGGAGGAAAACATGTATTGAGTATTTTGGAAAATAATCTGATATGTTTCTTTCCTTTTCTTTTTTAGCAACAAATTGTTCGATGCGTTCCATTTTGTTCTTCATTTCACTATTGGAATGTGCGTCTAAATAAATACGTATACTTTTCATGATGTTCCTCATTTCGAATGACGTGGAAACAGAAGCTGCATTATTCAATTCATTTTCGCTGTCGGAATTTGCACCAATGATATTTTTTGAGCTTTGAACAAACTATAAAATGTCTTTGCCTGTCGTAATTAGAGCTGTACACACATTATCATTATCTACTGCAACGAATTATTCCGATGATACAGTAGGACCAGTCCAATAATACAGAAAACTAATAAAAACCACCTCTCTTAAATCTCAGTTTTCCATATTTTGTTCATTCCCAGAAGGAAAATCTTTTCGTGTTAAGCGATTTTCGTTTCGTGTTAAGAGATAAAAGCATGAAAATCCATTGTAATTTGTCGGGACAGATGTATTATTTCGTGTGAACCGATTTTTCGTCTTAAGCGTTTTTGCATTGAACGTATTTTACTGTATTTGAAAGTATTGTAATAATGTGCGGACACCCGGTAATGCAAACGTTTAATTTGCACCAAAGAATATTATGACAGAAAAATTAACTTAAAAATGAAATCTAGACAACAGATTCAGCAAATAAAAAATTAATTTATTTAAACGCGTGTGATTCACATTTTCATTAATTTTCTTAGGCAAGACGTTTTCTTTATCGTACATTCAACTAGCACGATTCGCGTTTTATGTCGACAAACAATATATTCCACGAACTTCGAAACGACGACATGCAAGGAACTAAAGGGTATTATATCAAACAAGCGGAGAAAAAAAAACATAGATTAACACAGAGTTCAAGAGGCTGTCATATAATATCTTCCGGATTCTGGAGGTGTAAAAGCCCAACACGTTTGTAAGCTTTTGTTTAAGGGCACTTGACACTTCTGCCTCATCTCGGAGAGTGTTGAGAGGATATACATTTTTTTTCTCCTGCCTTTCCTTTGCTCCAGATTTGAGTCGATGACCGCTGGCTTCTCAAGGTTTCGCCACAAATGAGAGTATTTTTTTTGCTCCATGATCCCGCTTTCATCTACCCTCTCCATAATCTTAATCAGTGCGGCGTAAATAAAGATAGATATTAGGTGACAAAGCGGGCTGTTTTGAGTGTTTAGCGGCGAGTTTCCGCTTTTGCGAGTTCTTTCATTTGAGACTCATTAAATTTGATTGTAGTTTCTTTGAAAAAGCCTCGCTATCCTTGAGTTAATTGTTTACCAGATTTTTTTTATCTTGATATATATATATATATATATATATATATATCCTAGTAAATAAAAAGAATCTTAGAATATAGTGTATGTGAAATTCACTTTTATTTTTAGACTCCCATTTTGCAGAGGATTTTACTACTTCACTGAGTTAACCCTTACCGAAGTAGGTTTGTGGAAATGTGTAAAAATTCGAAGTTTGTTGAGTTTTCCTGTTTGATATTAAACCGGGCATTCTTGAATGCTGTTAAAAGGGAGATATATTTTAAATTGCATAATTTCTAGTAAGAAATTAGTTAATTAAATTTTAAAATATAATAAAAAAGGTTTGTGAGAGTCGACCATCCTAAGAATTTAAGGGTAGACAAGTACTCTTTTTAAATAAAAGTTTTGGAAACAGTAAAAGTGTTTTATGTTTTACTTTCAGATTATTTTATTCACAATTGATTCTGAAAGTAAAATGTCAATTTGACCAGATATTATCTTACAGTATTTAAAATTAAGAATTTTTGAAGTTTTTTAAAATTATTATAAAATGTTGAATTTTTTAAATATTTTAGTCATTTTACTTGATTTATGTTTCTTGCATTATTGTATCTGAAAATCTGTTCCCTCGTTGATTTTTAATAATTATTTTTACCTAAATCTAGAAAAACACAAAATTTTTTAAAAATTTTTTTAGATTTTTTTAAGAAAACTAGATTTCAAACCTTAATGCATTCTAATTTTTATAGAGCATATATTTGGGAATATATACAAAAAATTTCGAGATTCTATCTTGAACAAAAAATAGTCTTAGGGATTAGAAAACCTTAAAACATCTTCAAAATTAAAAGTCTGAGGAAAAATACATTTAAATTTGCAAAGTCATAAAGAAAAAGTTAATAAATCCTGTAAAGGTCAAATTATATAATATTTAATTTTTCAACTTATGTTCTTCATTAAAATACTACTTTAATTAAATATGACTCTAAAAGTATTTTTTTTAATTTAAGATATATTTTTTTATATTATTGATGATATTCGTATTGATACATGTGCGATGATGACAGGTTATTCAACCTAATCTTAACACAATACTTTCACAAAAGTTTTCAAACAAAAAGTATTTATGTACAAAATAGTGATACTAACTTAAGCTAAAAGTCCCCAGGTTTGTACATAAAACTTTTTCAGTTTTAAATTGGGGCAGTTTAGCAATTTTAAGCTTTTGTTACTCGTTTTCTTTTAGTTCAAATACTAAAATATAGTACTGCAATATGTTTACTATAGCGTAGTTTGGTTCATCATGGAAATATTCAGTTTTATCTGCAATACTTGCATTCGGATGCCTAATTGCTGTATCAGCTAAGTACTGGTTTTTAGATACTTCATTTTCAGTAGTATTCTTTCTCTTCGAAATAGTGTTTCTCATAGCAACCTGAGAATGTTTTGGCCATGGTATTTTCTTAACAGGAAAAAATTGACGATAAGGCTTCTAAGTTATATAAACTAAAAACAAAGATTGACCTTGAAAAATCAATCTTAATTAAGTAACTATGAGAAATCAAAAATCTCAGAGCATAAGCAAACAAAAATTATTTTATAGTAAAAATTAAAGAGTTAATAACTATTTTACACTGAAGGAGTTCAGTGTGTTCACAAAATTTTTTAAAATTTATTCTCACAATATATAAGAGCAGAAAAATGCTGCAAGAAAAAACCGAAACCAAGCTCAGAAAACTTTAAATAACTACAAACCAATTAATTATCATATCTGAAATTTGGTGACAAGCTTCCCAATGATATAAACCACAAGAAAATGCAAAAAAAAAAAAAAAAAAAAAAAAAAAAATCGCTATTTGTGTGTGTGTGTGTAGAGTAATAAATAGTCTTAAGAATTACAAAAGATATGCGAATATAGAACCTGGTAAATGTTTCTGTTTGTCGACAAGAACTCTTTTGCATGTGAATGTTTTTTTAAAATGTTAATGCCCAAAGTTAATATATACGTTCTTTAAAAACAACAATTTTCCTTATATGACAAACGCAAATGAATTCAAAACAGAGGAATGAGGCATCAAATACCTACTTTCTCAAAAATTGGTGCAGAAATATTTAACTATTTTTTTATCAAATACTTTCTTGAAGAATATATATATATAAGCAAGTTCTAAACTAAAAAACGTGAATTAATTTAATGAGAAATAAAGAATTTCTCAATCAACTAAGAATTTTCGACGTTAATTTTCAAAAATTAAATTATGATATCTTCTTTTGACCTACTAACCTAAAATAAAAATTCCAGAAAATCAAAATATTATAAAAAAAAAAAACCACTAAATTTTTCATGAGATTGCTCTAATTTTACGAAAATTTTATATATTTAAAGTCATTTAACTAAATAAACTATGCAAAAAAAGAAATAATTAGATTCAAAAAATAAATATATTCAAAAGACTTTGAATGATAATTTACAATATTTTTAAAAAAATTTAAATTTTCATAAAAAAAAATGATGTTATAGAAATTTACAACAAACATCTATGAAGCTCTCTCTCTCTTTCTTGTCGTTCAACATCAGTAAAACCATTTTTGCATCTAATTACATCCCCCGGTTATTACAAAATATTACGTGTAATTATTTGTAAATTGAACTGATAACTTGAAAGAAAAATACTTTGTAAAAAACAATGTTTATAAATATTCATCATTATGAAATCTACCTATATATATATATAAAAGAGAAAACAGCTTACACATCATGAGATCTCTCGAACTGTTAGACGTACGGACTTAAGATTTTGTAACCATGTTTCTTTTGTAGATTAAAATCAGCTATGAAGTGGTTTTGTGGAAAACCACGTTCAATCTATTAATACAAAGAAGAAAGATGACTCCCTCTCTCACTCATCCCGACCTACAGACTTGAAATTTGGTAGGCATGTTTCTTTTGTTGAGTATAGATCAACTGAGAACAAGTTTTGCAGATAATTGACTCAGGGGGAATGGTTGCAACAATGCTACACACAAAAGTTCCAGTTTTTGCACTATTAGACCTACAGGCTTTAAATTTGGCAAGCATGTTTTTTTTTTGTTGATTAGAGATCCGGCAAGAATATATTTTGCTAAGATCTATTCTCAAGGAAGGGGAAGGTTACGGAGCCATAAAAGGTAAATATATATCTGTTTTAAAAATTCAAATCCTCTACTTTTTAAATGAAAAGGCGAGGGCTATAAGAATATTTTTCATAGAAACGAAAGATAAATGCTAGGATATAGACAGATATTTTTAATAACTCAAAAACAATATATTGTTATACAGTATCATGAAATACTCAACGAAGTGACTGGGTAACGGCTAATAAATCTATATACGTATTTTGGACTTGATTTAAGGCACTTGCTTTTAAGATGATCTCTTTTTTTCATGTTGTTGCAATCGCGGAAAGGATAAGGTTTTTTTTTATAATTTTAAACATCCAAATCTCATTGACGAACATACAGTAAAGAGGTGATATAAAAAAAAGAAGATACAAACACAAACGGACAAACATTCGATTGTATAAGACAGCCACAAAAACATTCTTTGTTCAATCCCGAGATCTCAACCCTTTATAGTTTTAGTTAATCGGAAGCTGTTCGAATCATGATTTCTGGTAAAGATTGGTCCGAATTCGTGGGTGATGCATGATTGCATCATCCTGTTTAAAAACGCTAACATTTCATTTTTTGTGAGATAAAGTTGTGATTATATTTCCCTTTAGGTGGGTAAAATAAAAAGTATTTATCACGCAAAGTTTTGGAGGGTTCAAGATCATTATGAATTAAAATACATCATCGAGAGAAAATTTAAGTTTATATATATATATATATATATATATATATGTCCCTCTAGTATCTTTTTCAGTAACTTTTTAATTCTTTGGTCCAGTCCTTCAGGACACGTGTATAGTTGTTTTAGCTTGTCTGCCCGCATGGACGGGATTTTAATCGTAATCGAATAGTAAGAATGCGTCAGATTAAAAGATTGATAGATCAGATTCAAAGATTGTAAGATCAGACAGTAAAATTTGGTCAGAAACTGGCACCCACCATTTTCTGACCAATCGTGGCTTCTGTTGGAAGAAGTCGAGCGACCTTCACTGCCCAGGTAAAAAAAGCAAGAGCTCTTTGTCTTCGTCTTAAATATGTGTTAATCTGCTGCAGCTAGCTTTGTGTTTTATGTCTTCGTGTATGCTTCTTGTGTAGTCGGAACGCTAAATGTTTAATGTGAAATAAAACAGGATTTAACATTGCAAAGGACTGCCTTGTCAATATCAACAGTCCAAAATAATCATCGTTAAAATCAATTTCACAATCACCTAAAAAATTATAGTCATCCATACCACTCGGAAATATAATTATAACATATATATAATTTCTATAAAAAAATTTGCATAAGCAAATGGTGTTCTCCAGCAATCAGAAAAAATGAGTAAATAACTGAAGACGAGGAACCTAACCTTAACAACTTGACAAAAGAGCTTGATGCGACAAACGATATGTGGATGACATTCTTGATAACGATGGCGAACAGGTGGCAGATAATCATATTTTATTCTACACTAAATTCCGCAAATTATATTTCCCGAAATACATGAGCCGAAGCAAAATCTCGAAAGATTTATCTCTGACTCTAATTAATGCGATGGTCCGAAAATGTTAATATTTATTCACAGTTATGAAAGAGATGATAGTTCGGGAAAATGTGTCATCTTCCAAGAAACCGGAATTACCAAAAAAGAACACGGGATGTCTTTGTATTCGCATCGGAGACGAGAAAGTTTTCTTAGTCTATTCAGATTGAAAAAGAACGTTCATTAACGTATATGCAAAATGTATTAAAGTATTCATAGATTTTTTAAAAAATACAAAATGAATACATGAGCAATGGTTTAAAAACATTTAGACAGATTCACAAATTGAATCAAAGAAATAAATTAGATGATAATAGCTTGAAAACAATGCCTTGCAAATTGAAGATGAGCAAAAAATCTATATTTTAAGGTAACCGATTACGTTCGGAACAGTTATTTTATAAGGCATATAAATAAATGCTTTTTTTTTTAAATTTAGTGTCAGTTTAATTAGAATATACATATAAATATTGCGATACTATTATTATAAGATAAAATTATTTAGTGGAATTTTTTAACAAAAAAATGAACCTAGAAAGACATATTTTCTGCTTTAATGAAAAACACTTTTATAATAACATTTTGCCTCTGTATATGGCTAGAACCTCTCTATAGAAAAATTCACATTATATTCAGAGTTACAATTAATTGAAATAACAAAGAGGTGACTCGTTTGACAAAATTTCTCTACTGTGATATATTAAAATATGAATCAATCCACTTCTCTTTTTCTCAGATAGAATTATATCTCAGTCTAAAAATAAAAATTCGCAAGAATATAATATATAAGCTTGCTTATAATATAAAAATGAGATGGAAAATTATTCCAAAATCGACAATCCGGAAAGCAGCTTCCCAATAACTATCTGAATCCACCAACCCCAGTTCTCATATTTTACTGGATAATCCTCAATTCAGCACTTCCGGAGAAAGGGAAAAAAGAGACTTAATGCGGGTAGTTGTCACGTTGTTCCCTATATACAACCCCTACTCGAAACTTTTCTATGTCCACATCTGAATGCATAGAACCACTCCGATTACAGAAGGACTGGACACACATTTTAGTCACCAAACTCACCCGCAAAAGTGCCTTTTTCATTCTAACGTCTTGAGAAAAGAAACTCCATTATGGCAGCTAAGGGGATAAGGGTGGGGGTGTTCCATTGCACTTTGGAAGTGAATGGAATTCTAGAACAGCAATTTCCCTTGGGGGGTAAGCAATGTCATCAGAGCCTCTCCCTCCCCCAACACCTCCCACGCGTCAATAGGACGCTATGTGTCACATAATCTCAATCCTAGAAAATTGCTTTCATCCTTGCTAGCGCCTTCTAGTGGAGTGGCAAGTTGTGTGTGAATGGACCATCCTGTTCAGGAAGTAGAGTTGGCGACCCATCGCTTTTCCGTTTGGCGTGATTGGCATCAGTGGAGAGTCGTTAAAGAGTATTTATCAATTTGTGTCTAATCTATGGTGATCACATATTGAGTTTGGTATCAAGTTAATTAAATTATTACTTCATTGAAGAATATAGACTTCCTTTAAGGTATGAAAACAAACGCACATGTTGGTAAAGGAGGATTTATAAAATAGTTTTGACAGAGGAAAGTATAATTTAGAATTATATATATATATTAGAGATGACTTATATATATCTGTTGGTACTCAGGATTTTTTTTTTCCACAAAAGTTGTATATTGTGTATTAAAAGATATATCGGGTAGAAAAAAAAATTTCAAATTTGAAGATGTCATTAAAAATTTAAAACTTTTAAAATTTATTTCGAGACACAGAAAAAAGGTTTTGTTTTTTTAAGATGAAAATGAGTTGGAAAAAATAATATAGCCTATTTCTATTTTCTTTGTAATTTGAAATACGTTTTAAATATCTTTTCATCGTTTTAATGGCTTCTTTAAGAACTTAAGTAACATGTCAGCTTTTTCACCTTTTTCTGAATAGCATTTTACCTATTTTGCTCAAGGGTTTTATTAAAACTTTTATCCTACTTATAAAGGTCATTCCAAATTGGCTTCGATAATAATTTTGTACAAAACAATGCAATGAAATTTCATTTTTAACATTTTTGTTTGTTTCTGTAAATCTGTTACACTTTCGGTATTTGCACTGGGCAATTCAGTTTTATTCAGACGGTTTTCTAGAAACATAACATGCAAAAATCAGATAATTCTTGAAAAAAATTGTACTTAACTTTGTCAAGTACGATATTGTTTTGCACTTTTTACAGCCAGTTTATGACGAGCGAATGATAAAAATAGAGAAATTTTAAAACACTAAATGTTGTATTAATTTATGTATGCATAACAAAATTAACATTAAAAATACAATAGGTATAGATTTGTTTAGGAGCACAAATAGCTTTTCATACAATTAGTTTCGAATCACAAAATAAAATTACCAAACTTGTCCTTTAATGCAGTGGACAGGGAGAGTAAATTGTTAAAACCTCTCAGTTGTCTTTAAAAAATCCGAATGCACTTTTTTGCTATAGCTTTATTTTATTACGCCATTAACACAAATAGAGATATCATATTTGTACACATATATTCTGCACAGGCAGCGCGTACTCAGAATGCTTTCAAGGGAGGGATTATGCTTGTAAAAGAACATAAACGAAAGCACCTAAGTGCTTTCGTTTACGTTCAGTGTTAAAAATTAAATTCTTTGTTTCGTCAGTGTTAAAAATTACATATTTGTTGGTCAATTGGAAGGGTTTGAACCCCCGAACCCCACCCTTGTGCGCGCCACTGTTGCCAGATTTTTGCATATTGCTTAGAAGTTCCTCATGTGTACTCAAGGTAATATTTATCTTATTCTTTTTTGGAATTTCTACTTTCTTACACGTAGTCTCTGTCAGGTATACATAAAAGTGTGACGTAAAATACATATAATTTATTTAGGGATTTTATTGATATGTATGGCCTCTTCTTTTTCCCCCATAAAATACGGAGATCTTTTTGCTTCCATCTTTTGAATAAATTATTTTCTTATTTGAGTAATTCAAACTCCTTATCACAATCCGTTTATCATATGCAGAAAATTTCGTATCGTCAGCTATGGCATATGTGAAATGACACAGACTTGGTTTAGGCATTTTGCTGGATGGAATCAATTTGTTGCAGTTGTAGAAATGAAGAGGAGTCTTTTAAACGCATAACATCCACATTTTTATTGACTGACAAACGGTTAAAGCGGCAACATAAAAGTACATCACAAACACAAATAGACAAACCCGCGAACATTTAAGACAGTTACAAAATCATACATTGTTCTCTCAAGAGATCTCGTCTATCTGTATTAATGGTCAATCGGAAGCTACTGAAATCATATGATTTCCAATAAAGGCTTATCTGATTGGTCTGCATATGCGAAGGATGCAAGATTACATCATCCTGATTTAAAAAGGCTGAAGAGTTTTAGTTTGGGGGAGATAAGGTTATGGTTATTTCCCTTTAGGCGAGTAAACTAGAAATTAATCATCACGTGAAGCCTTGGAGGGCTCAAAACCATTATAAATTAAAATCCCTCAAGAGAAAGTTTCATGTGAATCACATGGCACACACACACACACAATGGAAATATGTATATATTCACATTATGCGTAGAGCTTGAAACTCCCATACAATGGTCCAGCCGCGAAAATTCCCAAGCACTGAGCTGTGGTTCCAACTGCAAACTGTAAAGTGTCCTTTTTAAGGAAAAATTATTTATTAAATAAATACTTCTCCAGTTACAACTTGCATATCAGCTTTTAGATTATCATACTTGCCCTTGTATTCCTTCAAGTTTTGTAAATCAGAAAAAATTACCGTAAAAAGTAATATACTTGTGTTGAATTATCTGAAATTTAAAATTAGCAGATGGTGTTAGAGAATCATTTATTTTCTTTGTATAAAAATTGGTTTACAGAAATAAATTAAATTAATTCATTAACAGGGAAAAGTATTTAATTCAGTTTTTGAATAATTTGTCCGAAATTTCTAATAAAAATAACTACAATTTTGTGAGAATGCTGGAGCAATTCATCATACAACCAAAAACATTTACAGTTTAGTTAATCATAAAACTATTCGCATTTTAATGGTTATTTTCCTTTATAATTTGTTGTAGATGCTATGTTTAAGTTTCAATGCTGTTTGAAAATTTAAGATCTAAAAAAAATGGAAAAATACCTATACAATTTTTGTTATTGTTCATACCATAACATTGTTAGAAGACGTCGACCATTTCTTGAAATTCATATTCTTTTTCTTTTAAAGAACGATATAAGATTTATCAGCCAATTCCATGAGTTTGAAGTTTTTATGATAAACAAAAAACCCTTTAAACAATGTATAGAAGTTGTATTTCTTTATTCTTTTAAATCATTCATATTTTTTAATGATTATACATTTATTGAATGTTGTAGTTTCGATAGAATTTACAACAGCAGTTGACAGTTTTACACAAGAACATCTAGGATTTACGAATGAGAATTATTTTTTATCAGATCTCTTTGAAGATGCAGTTCGTGAAATCTGTAATTACATACCGATTTCGAAATTTTACTTTAAATTTTTGGGAAATTAATAAAAAAAAATATATATATATTAATATATATATATATATATATGTCGTGTTTTGCGAGTGAACATCAAGACATTTTATTTTAACCGTCTTTATTCCATGAAATCATTTTGTAATCTGATTTGAAAGAGAGAGAGAGAGACGGACACGTGTTAAAAATCTAGACTCCGTTTCCACTCAAAAGCCAGATGTCTGTTCAAGTACATTCCTTATTGAAGAGGTATATTTGAAATACTAGGTAATAAAAATTAATGGTAGGAGCGGCGAAGATCTTTTAAAGCCATGTGTTCTTCATTCCCGAACTGGGTAATAAATTTAATACTTGAAGATGTAACGGGAAAATAAAATTTAGAAGCGGTCTAGGATTTAATTTTAGATCTAATTTAATTATCCTTACACACACACACACATACAATATATATATATATTGTTGTATGTGTATACGCTCAGGCGACACCAGCACCACTCTCTGTAACCCCGGATGTAAGTGGGAGAAGGAGTACACTTACCTTTTCCCAGCAGCGCGCGCCTAGTCAGTTTAACAACCTGTAGATTTGTCATTAAATCTCCTTAAAATAAGCGTCTCTTTTATTCAGTATACCCCTAGACACCACCCTCTCTATATATAATATATATATAAATATACATATATAATAGATAATTAAAATAAATTTAAATGATTTAAAAAAAAAAAAAAAAAAAAGTGCAATGTAGTAACAAAATACTGTGTAAAATATATACAGAATAAAAAAATCTGTGAGACATGTCTATGACCAGAGGTGTAAAGATTTATATTGGGTCCCCCCCCCCTGCAAAGTCAGGTTTTGGGCCGTAAGTCGGATCTTACAAAAGATAGCAAAACCATGAGACAACATAGGTTTATATGCTGTCAAAACAGCTTGACTATTACTTTTATATGTATGAATCATATTCCATGTTATTACATCTGTCTCGTAAATACCCAGTACACTACAAAAAGTACATTGGATTATATAAAACTATTTTCAGGTGCTTTAAATAACTGCATATTTGCTAGAAAAGTATCAATTTTGATGTTATCTATGTCCCAGATATTATACTACTCGTCTTAATGCTGTAGTTCTAGCACAAGGATGTACCAACTTGTTAAGGTATCCGACTACCCTAAAATTGTGAATTTTGTCAAACATTGAGAATTTTTTTATTATTTTATTTTATAGACCATCTTATTAGCTTTATAAAAATACCAAGTTTATTATTTTCTGTTCACTAGAACAAAAACTACAAGTATTTTATTAAAAGCAGATGCATTACTTTAAGCAAGATGTCATTCTTTAAAACGTCATACTCAAACGGGGACAGCGATTGCTCAAAAAGTTTTGAAAATAATTAATTGAAATTTTTTGTGTATGTTCTGTATAATATTAGAAGGGTTGCAACCTTCAGATTTATCAATCACTGTTTTATTACAAAATTTACAGTCCCTTATGGGAATATAATCTCTAGTTTTTTAAAGCAATTTCATATAACAACTGAGATAAAGTGCTCTGGTTTTTGTAAAAATTAAAATATCTCTTACCCTGATGGTCATTTCAAAATTGAATAACATAGCAACACATCAGATTCGAAAAATTGAGAATTTGTTCATAAACGTTTTGTACAGAATTGGCCCCGTTTATGTTAATTTTGTCCATTTTAGTAATAATAATTTCTTTTTATCTCTTAATTTAGCACATTTTTCTTCAAATGTGCTAAACAAATCTAAAACCACAAAAAAATCCCCATATCTCCATTTTTTTTCAAAGAAAAATTGATGCAAGTAGTCGGATATCTGAAGATCAAGGATCTCAGATACTTTATAAGTTGTGGGAGAGCCTCATATATTCCTTGAGACTTGCAAAACACCCGCATGGCTTTTCTTCGAATTACCCAGAAGATTGACCTCATTGGAGGGGCTCTATGATCTCCTTTTTAACTTTTGAGACTAGATTTTCCACAGTTTATTAGAAGACCGAAAATAAATAAAAATTATTTATCAGACGTAAGCTACTTGATGGCATATAAGAAAGCTTGTGCTCAAAAGCATTGAATGATGCAAAAAGAAGAAAAAAAGGTTGGCCAGAATTTTATCCCCTGTGCATGATTGTTGAGGGCAGGGATCAAGTAATGGTACTGCCTCAAGAAGACGGGTTCCGGGTGGCCACGTGGCATTACTGAGAGAGAAGACCGCCGTATTCGGCGTATGGCAGTGACGCATCGTCGGCGGCAGAAACTCGAGCTGTGGTTGGTACCACAGTGACACAACAAACTGTTAGAAATTGGTTACTTCAAAGACAGCTCCGAGCCACTTACCCAGTACCGTGTCCACTGACTCCAAATCATTGGCGTTTGCGATGTCAGTGGTGTCAACCAAGAGTTCATCGGAGGACGGGGTAAAGGTGTGTTGTGTTTTATGATGAACGCAGGTTCTGCCTTGGTGCCAGTGATGGCCCAAGGCAGAAAGAGGCCAGGGAACGCTTGCAACCAAACTGTCTGTGGCCAAGACACACTGGACCTGCATCTGGAGACATGGCATTGGTAGCAATTTCCTATGACAGCACTCTCGTGATTATCCCAAACACACTAATTGCAAATTTGAACGTCAGTCTGGTAATTCAACCTATAGTACTGCCATTGATAACAGCATTCAAGGGGGAGTTTTCCAACAGTATTACGCTTGCCCTCACACCACTGTTGTAACGCAACGTGCTCTACAAAGTGTTGTTATGTTATGTTGCCCTGTGAGATCACCAGATCTTCACCAATTGAGCACGTATGAGATACCATTGGAAGACAATCCAGTCCCATACACAGCCAGCATACACGCTTGCAGGTTAGCATTCAAAATTCTGGAAGCTACACCGGTTACAAATGGAACATCATTTCACATTTGAAATGCATTTTCTTGAGCTTAAACTAATCTGTGATCCTGAAGATTTAATCAATTAAACATGTTAACTAGAAAACTGCAATGTCCAAATTTCATTACTCTACAATAATTTTTTCTAGGTGTTGAATTCCCCACCCCCCGTCAGTGTAATTAATTAATTAATCTCTATTAATTTAGAGATTTCTCCTCTTGATGTGTAATAGTTGTATGTATTTTAAAATAGATTTAGTCTTAGATTTAAAAAAAAACACCACACTAGTTGCATGAGATCTAGAGTTGATGGTCTCTCGTAACATTTAAATTCCCAATCCAATCTTTTTTAAAAACTACGTACAGAATGTCACCCATGTTGGTACCTCACACTCCTCCATGACACAGCGCATGAGAAATTTGAAGTTCTGTTCTATTTAACGTGTTACAGCCCTCATTAATCCTCTTGACAGGGTTACGGTGAAATCATGACTCACTAGCAAAGTTCGTGTCTTAACCACTGGGAATGAAATGTTGGATGTCCTAAGCGAAATAAATTCGAGACATTTATAAAAACATTGTTGGCATGAAAATAAAGATTCTATATACATTTTGTAATTGATACTTATTTCTTATGTGGGAGAATTATAAAGATTTCCTGGACAATTCTTGGGCAAATATACGCATATAAGGCGAAAGTATATAATACATATAAAATAATGTATGCAAATCATAGTTTAAGTTTTTTTTAACGTACACCTCAATTGTTTAAAAATATTTTAATTGTATAAAAATTTGTAACTAAAAAAAGTTTTTTTTTTATATAATGCATAGTACAGTAAAAAATACGAGAAAACACGTTTTTTTAAAATTATTTATCTCTTTGAACCAATAAGTGGCAAACCTTATTTTTTATGAATTTCAGCAAACACAAACACAATCGAATAAATATCAGTTGTTGTTTTTTTTCGTTATTGATAGCAGTAACTAATACTTTTAAGGAGCGTATGAAAAAAAGTAGTGTAATTGACACTTATACCCTGTTTTACACTCTATTATAACAGAATTTCAAAGTTTTTTTCTAGAACAGTAAGTTACAACTCCAAATAACATTAGTAAGTTGAAAATTCTTTAGAATAAATTTGAAAAAGGAAGAAATTCTTGCACATTTGTTGTTTGTTGAAAGTTGGAGTAGTACTTATATATAAGAGAGATATATTTTCAAAAAAATCATTCAACAAATCTTAATAATTTTCTAGCATAAAAATGTGACATTTATTTTATAATTACAATATCCCTTCATGCTGAAAATAGGAATTTCAAAATTATTTTGCAGAAATATTTTCTTTACAAAATAGCTGATTCATATAGAACTTCATTATGAACATTCAAAAAAATTATCCATCATTTCGTAGCTGAATGATTTAAGTCACACACTTTTTAGATATCAAAGATACATTTAAAATTCTGAATAAAATTCTAATTTGGCATCAGTTATAAAATAAGAAAAGAAATCTACAGCAAGTACAATACAAAACAAATTCAGAAGTATTGTCTGGTACAATGATCACCAAGATGTGGTCTGTGAAAGTTTTTTAATGATCCGCAGAAAAATTGAGACACTATTTACATTTTTATGAAGATCCAGTTTCATAACACTGACCTAGAAACCTTTGAGATTTAAATGCTTGCTAAGGATAAGTATGAAATTTTTTTTTTATGACATGGCTTACACGTGGTTAAAATGCTAGTATAAGTTAGTTGTCTTTTCATGATGAAGGAAATAAAATGGGTAAAACGACAGATCTTTCACCATTTGAAAATGGCTTGTTACTGATACCCGCTTAGAGAGGGCTTTGATTTCGAAGATAGTAAATCTCACTGAGTTCTCAAAAAGCAGCCGTATCAAAGGTTTACAAAAGTTAGAATCAGAACTTACAGTCCTGTAGAAGACGCAACTGCAATTCGAGCACAGTTTTCCGAGAGCGTGATCGGTATCTATATTATATTTCCTTAATCCTTATTTCCAGGGGACAGATAGACCCTTATATCCAATATATTTTACATCATTCCAATGATTCACACCATCCTTTTGGCATTTTGGTTTATTTCGTAGACAACACAAAAGACAAGTACACAGCACAAAGAACATTACATGTGTGACCTACTCTACAAGCCAAACGAAGTTCACATCTCTCGGATGACTTGCAGAGTCATCTATACAATTAATATTTAATTTACAACAATTAATATTTCTTTTACTCCGACGAATTGTACGGCAGAAGGGGGACTCTACTATGCTTCACCCGTCAACCAAGGCTCTTCCCAACAGATTTCAGCTCGAACCATGAGGAATGCATAGTCGGGTGCCTTGGAGAAAACCACTTATTTCTGCCCAAAATGCGAAAATTCGTTTTCACTTATGTCGGGAAAGAAGACACTGAACATTTGTAGATTGGAAACGGATGCTGTAGTCGGATGAATCACGTTACACCTTCTTTTACACAGATGGAAGACGTCGAATTTGGTGAGAACCACACGAAGCCATCACCACCGAAAAGTGAGGCAATTTCATATGTAGGAAACAACGGAAACAAAACAGAGGCCACTGAAAATTTGACACGGATGAAACAAATCTACGTCGATGGCAATGGCGTAAAGGGGAATGTTAGGGCACCACTGCTAAGTCAGCTTTTGGGCCCCCAAGCCGGATCTTACAAAAGATTCCAAAACCCTAACATAACATAGGCTTATGGCCCCCTAGAGTCCTGCCCCTCCCCCACGATGCGGGGGTGTACGTTACGACACTGGATTTTTCCTTGTTAATGTTCAACGGTCTTAAATATCATGTGGGAAAATGATGACGCCGCCTCCGCCACCAATTCCGGAGTTAACTGTGACAATGGGAGCGCCGAATGATTTCCGAAACATGATACTGATGGTGCCAGTAATTTTAGGTTCATGTACATATTTGAAAGTTTTTAACACTAGTAAAATTAATTAATTAACAACTTCCTATTATTTCTTATTAACATTTTTGTTTTAAATTCTTAAGTATGTCAGATATCGATGAAGCTTTTACGCAATTTTTTTAATTTGTTCTCAAAAACGTGTAGAGAATTGAGGGGCTTGCGGCTTAGAATCGATGACAACATTTCATCACAAAAATATTTCGAGAGTTTTGAATGCGGCTTAGAACCAATGGCGGCTTAGATTCGAGTAAATACGGTAATTACTCTAAGTAACTTTGTTACCTTTGATGGGGGCATTTCACATTATTAAATAAAAAAAATTTTCTGATTATTATTTATAAATATATTTACCTTTTTTTCTAAATTCATATTAGTGGTTCACAAAATATTAAGACTTATACACTTAGGTCTATGAAGTTCTTAAGTTTGTTGACCACTGATCTAGTAAAGTTTCAAATTCTTTCTATAAATACATTTCATAATACCTGATTTCTATCTTTTTTTAGATTCGTATACGTTTTTTTTTTCATTGATTCACATCACTCACTTGCTGCCATTTTGTATCTAGTAATATATAAATAAACTCATCATCTGTTATTACACATTGCAGTTTTTAGAATTTTTATTAGTGATTGCGAACACCTGCAAGTTTCAGTGGCGAGTTTACAATTTTACAGTAACCCTGCGAGTCACCATTGGATGGCAGCTGCCGCACTTTAGAAAAACGTAACATACACAATAGAAGAGAGTCTCCTTGTTATTTATCACATGGGCTTAAGGAAAAAAATGTTGGTTGAGTAAATATTTAATCAATCGGTTGCAGAGGGTCCATCGTATCTTGAGATGGATTCTTTGCAATATCGACCAGGGATATCGTGAGAAAGAAATGTCAGGAAGAGCGATGTCGTTTTGAAAAATGGTGTTTAAGAACATTTTTAACAATGGAGTGTTTTTGCAGTGAAAATAAAGTACAATTTTTATGAGCCCATAGAAGCTTTATTTTGGAAGGCCTTGTAGGAAATGCATAGTATAAGATTGCATTCCAAAGAAAATGTACAATCGTTTGCCTTTTAAAATGATTTGTATAATTTATTATATGGCACAGAGAAGGGAAAATGTTTGTAACTCGCTTAAAAATATTTTTATATGATGATCCAATATTTTTCCCATGGTTTTTTTTTTTCTTTTATACTTTGAATTAACAATTATCGTAACAGAAAAAGAATTGTTGTAGAAACACAAACGATAAAATAACAGACTTTATGGAGTATATTAAACCTATAAGTTGCAATTTCGAATTTTAGTGTAATACAAGAAAATGGACGCAATGGTAAATCAAACTGCAATTTGATAATGTTGAAGGTATATTTCACGACACACAAAATATTTCTCAAGGAATATAGTGTTTCATAAGGAATAGAACAATTCACAAAGTAACAAGAACATTTCACGAATACGTATTTACATTCGGAAAAAAGATACACACTAACAGTTGCCACAAGATTTCTTCTAAAAGATATGGATTGCTGCAAAAGCGCTACCTAATGAGCTTTTAAGATTCAACAGTTTTTTTTTGCACACAAATATTAATTTGTTTCTCGAATTATGAACCGAGTTATAGCAAACCAAAATAATGATAAGTAGAAAAAAATGTCTGAATTATACCGATTTATAGAAAGTTCTATAAACATCTTAAAAATTAAAATTTATTCCAATGTCTTCAATATAACTTATTTTTTCTTGTATTTTTTTATTGTAAATCGTATTAAGTTTCTTTACTGTTAAATCTATGTAAAATTGTTCATTTTTTAATTATTTTTGTCACAATCAAGAAAAATAAAACATAAGGAAAATTAACTTTTAATAAAACCTAAAGGTTTTACTAAGAAAATTATTTAATGAAAATTATTTTTTTATTTACTATTTATAATTAAAAGCTGGAATACCAAATGTCAACAAAACGCTAAAATTTTTCTTATTTCTATTTTTGTTGCCATTAGTAATTTGAAATTTTTTTTCCACCATATCGCGATGCAAAAAGAAATATTGTTTCATCATTTTTATCAAATCTTCATTATATTTGAAAATATCGATCGAATTTATAACAGCATATAAATTATTATAACTGTAAAGAATTTGAAAATGTTCTCTTAAGTTTTTTCACAATATAATATATATATATTTGAAGGAACATCCGCAAAAACAGTTTTAACTACATAAAAAACAACAGTAACATCTTTTGAAGCTATTTTTAGGAGCTATAAAGGGTGTCACGGTAGCTGTTTCTAAGAGAAACCAGAAAAGTCAGCTTTCAGCGAAACCTGATAACTGATCCAGACTCAAAGGTAAACATAATTAAATATCATCAAAGGATTCATTTCAAAATAACTTGAAAAGGAATTTTTTCAGTGATGTTGAAATTTATTGACACTCCGAAAGATTTCATGAATAGAACAAAATTAACTGAAGAGTAGTTTTGTGCTATCATAAAAGATCAAAGATTCAAAAAAATCAAACTTAAAGCAAAAATGAAAAAAATTTGAATAGTTTAAATTTTTTTCCAGTGATATTTTGACACAAATTTAACATATTGAACAAAGTTAGAGGTGTCGCCAAACATTTAACATTTTTTAAAATATTTAAATAGAGTAATAGAAAACGATTTAAATCTCTTTTGTGTATTCAATAAATGTGAAAATTTCTTTTTTTTTTGTAGCTTATTTTTATAAAGTTTTTCAAACGCAATTTTGAATGAGTTTTGAAAAACTCTGAAGATTCTCTTTCATGTTTGA